>CM024272.1:5987149-6021610 GCA_013621005.1 Aeschynomene evenia | reverse complement strand
GTTGTGTTCTTCGGGATCCTCGCCGACCATGCATACGATATACTACACGCGTGGAAAGGGGAAGGGGTAAAAGACCGGATACTATGTGCCTACACGACTGAGAGACGAAGGAACGACCATTCCCTGGCAGTAGTAGTTTAGCTTCTTTGTTTTTAGATCAGTTACGTATTCATTTTAATTTAGTTTGAATAGGTTGAATCATCGTATTGCTTTGGAAGTTGTTTTTGTTGCATTTGCTCGCAAACACTTGATTTGTTTTATTTGTTCGGTTATGAGGATTACCAATTTCTACTCGCGTTTTGACGACATCTTAATTCCGCAATAGAATTCAAGTTTTAATATTCCGCAAAGTAAGAAAATACGTAAGATAACTTTCCTGGAGACTAACCTTAAGTTAGAGCTACTAGGGTGTTACATTTTGGTATCAGAGCAGTTCGATTCCCTCGGAGCCTGAGGATTGGACTGACTATGCTTTTAAGCATAATTTTGTGCTTATGATAAGTCATGCTGATACGTAAAACATAGCAATGCATGACTTACTATCGTTTCTGGCAGTTGTTTTCTATCGCACTCACACGCTATATAATAGGTCTGATAAACTCTATTGTGTCTTGTTTGATGTGCGTAGGGAACAATGGCCGGACGTCCTAATAGTAGGAACAACAACAACGACGAAGCTGCTTCCTCAATGAGAGAGGTAGCAGCAGCTCTTCGGGAACAAGCTGTAGTCACCAATGCACTTCTCCAGCATCTGGCCACTGGGAATCGTGAATGGTCATGGACATGGCACTGGAAATGGTAACGGTCAAGGAAATGGGCATGAGTACAACAAGTTTTCTGAATTCCGAAGGGCAAACCCCCTAGCTTTCAAGGAGGCTTCGACCCTGATGCTGCAAGTGAGTGGATCAAGGAAATGGAGAAGATATTTTCAGTTCTACCTTGCACAGAATGAGCAGAAAGTGTCTTTTGCTACTTATATGTTGAAGGCAGATGCTGAGTTTTTGGTGGAATGGCAACTAGGGGTCTTCTGGAGAGTGTTGGTACTGTCATCAGCTGGGAAGTGTTTAAGGTGTCCTTCTATGAAAAGTACTTCCCATTGTCCGTCAGGAATGCTAAGGAGTTGGAATTCTTGCAGTTACAACAGGGAATATGAGTATTTCTGAGTTACACTGCTAAGTATGATGAGTTGTGCAAATTCTCATCACTCTTTCAAGCCAATCCCAATGAGCATTGGAAGTGCATGAAGTACCAAGGAGGTTAAGGGCTGAAATCCTCATCATCAATTGCTCCTATGGATATTAGGGACTATGCGACCTTGCGTGAATAAAGTGTCGAGTGGTGGAAGAGTGTACGAAGAAGCTAGCACTGGAAAGATCTGAAGCATATAAGAAAAAGGCAGGCAACTCAGGGAGGACAATATCAGCAACCACAACAAAAGAAGCCTTTTAAACAGTGGTGGCTTTAAAGGGAAAACAACCATCAAAGAGTTCTGCCACTCCTCAACGTCCTAATGCAAATACTCCAAAAACCTCGACCATCAAAGCCATGCGTCAAGTGTGGAAAGCTGCATAAGGAACTTGCCTTGCTGGCGCAGAATGTTTGTTTTCGCTGTGGGAAGTCTGGGCACTATGCGAAGGAGTGCAATGCAAATTCTCAAGCCTCGACTCAAAAAGCCACAGATTCAAGGGCGTGGTTTTCGCCCTTAGCAGCGAGGAAGCTAGCGCATCTGAGGAGTTAATTCAAGGTACGTGGTGAAGCATAGTGGTACAACCTTAACTATTTTATATGATATGGTGCTACACATTCTTTCATTGCTCATGACTGTGTCAGTAGATTAGGAAGACCTGTTTCTGACTTACCATATTGTCCTTAGAAGTGTCTACCCCTGTTGGAAAACGCATTAAAAACTTGTCAAGCCCTTTTGCAATGTCACTTTAAGATTAATGAAAGGTCTTTCATAGCTGACTTAATATGTCCTTCCCCTGTCTGGTTTGGATGTTATTCTGGGCATGAATTGCTCTCTGCTCATCATGTCATGTTAAATTGTCTGAAAAGGTGGCTGTGTTTCCCCCTTCGGCCCCTGAGTTTGTAAAACCTATAAATCTATACGTGTGCTCTTTAGGACCAAGAGGTGGTAAGAGTGAAAATCAGGGATATGTTCTTATTGATGGCAAGCGAAGTGGACCGTCAGAAGGGTTTAAACGAGATACACATAGTCAAGGAGTACCCGGAAGTCTTCCCAGAAGACATACCTGAATTTCCCCCGAAAAGAAGTCGAGTTCTCTATAGATTTAGTCCCAGGAACAGGGCCCATATCTATAGCTCCATACAGAATGTCTTCAATGGAGTTAGCTGAGTTGAAAAAACAGTTGGAGGAGCTACTAGAGAAGAGGTTCGTCAGGCCAAGTGTCTCGCCGTGGGAGCCCCAATTTTTATTCGTGAAGAAGAAGGATGGAGCATGCGGTTGTGTGTTGGACTACCACCAGCTGAAATAAAGTAACAGTAAAGAACAAGTACCCTCTTCCAAGGATTAGATGACTTAATGACCAGTTTGCAAGGAGCAGTGGTGTTCTCAAAGATTGATCTGAGGTCGGGATACCACCAGATTAGAGTACGGGATGAAGACATACCCAAGACTGGCTTTCAGAACTAGGTATGGACACTATGAATTCACAGTTATGTCTTTCGGTCTGACCAACGCCCCAGCTGTGTTCATGGATTATATGAATAGGATATTCAGACCATACCTAGACAAGTTTGTCGTGGTGTTCATTTGATGATATTTGATTTACTCCAAGACAGAAGAGGATCATGAAGAGCATCTCAGATTGGTGCTAGAGATTCTAAAAGGGAGGAAGTTGTACGCAAAATTGTCCAAGTGCGAAAATTTGGATGGCAGAAGTGAATTTCTTAGGACATGTGGTGTCTGGTGGAGGGATCGCTGTAGACCCTAGTAAGGTGGAGGCTGTGGTGAATTGGGAGACACCTACCACAGTAACAGAGATAAGGAGCTTTCTGGGCTTAGCCGGTTACTATCGAAGATTCATTAAGGGATTCTCTCAGTTAGCTTTGCCTTTAACCAAGTTAACCAGGAAGAACACCCCTTTTGTTTGGTCCGCCCGAGTGTGAAAAGAGTTTTAAAGAGCTGAAGCATAGACTGACTACTACCCCAGTTTGGTGTTACCTGACCCTAAGGGATCCTTTGAGGTGTATTGCGATGCTTCTGGGCGAGGAGTAGGGTGTGTTTTGATGCAAGATCGAAAGGTAGTAGCCTACGCCTCTAGACAATTAAAAGTCCATGAGGTAAACTATCCAACTCATGATCTCGAGTTGGCCGCAGTGGTGTTCGCCTTGAAGGTATGGAGGCATTACCTATTCGGTGTGCGTTTTGAAGTTTCTCTGACCACAAAAGTTTAAAGTACTTGTTCGACCAGAAGGAGTTGAATATGAGGCAAAGGAGGTGATGGAGTTCTTAAAAGACTATGATTTTTGGTTTTGAACTATCACCCTGGGAAGGCCAATGTGGTAGCAGACGCGTTAAGTCGGAAAAGGTTGAATGCCATCTTGGATGGATGGTCAAGGAAGCCGAATTGATAGAAAGCTTTAGAGATTTAAACTTGGATTTTTTCTTACTCCAAAAGCATGTGTGTGAACAAATTGGTTGTTACAAGTGATTTCAAAGGAAGAATTGCGTCGGCCCAAAGCACAGATCCAGCTTTTCAGGAGACTCTTACTCTGGCTGAAAAGGGGAAGTTGAAAGATTTTTACCAAAGGGACGGATGGAGCTTTGGAGGTATCAAGGAAGGAGTATGTGTACCAGCAAGTGTGGATCTTCGAGAGAGTATCATGAGAGAGGGACATAAGAGTAACTTTACTATGCATCCAGGCATGACGAAGATGTTACCACGACCTCAAAAAGATGTTTTGGTGGCCGGGCATGAAGAGGGACATCGCCGAAGTAGTGAGTAAATGTTTGGTGTGTCAGAAGGTTAAGATTGAGCACCAGGAAGCCTTCAGGTGAGCTACAACCATTGAAAGTGCCAGGATGGAAGTGGGATGATGTTTCACGGAATTTCGTAGTAGGGTTGCCAAGGACTCAGGCAGGATTTGATGCTATATGGTAGTAAATGGATCGGTTAACCAAGTGTGCTCATTTGTCTACCCATTAAAGTTAGTGATCCCTTGGAAAAAGCTGGCGAAGGTATATGTGAAAGAGATAGTGAGACGTCATGGGGTACCCTCAACAATTGTATCAGACAGAGATCAACGTTCACATCAAGATTTGGAGTCTTTACAAAAGGCGTTCGGAACAAAGCTCTGTATGAGTACAGCTTATCACCCTCAGACCGATGGGCAAACCGAGAGGACTATTCAAACCTTGGAAGACATGTTGAGAGCATGTGTTCTGGATAAGCCGGGAAGTTGGGACAAGGATCTGCATTTTGATCGAGTTCGCCTATAACAATAGTCATCATTCCAGTATCAGAATGGCGCCGTATGAAGCCCTGTATGGTCGAAAGTGTCGATCTCCTTTGTGTTGGTATGAAGAAGAGGAGCAATGTTTGTTAGGACCTGATCTGGTGAGGCAGAGTACCGAAGACGTGAAAAGAATAAGGGAACGAATTCTCGCTGCTCAGAGTCGACAGAAGAGTTATGCAGATAAAAGGAGGAAACCCTCGAGTTCGAGAAGGAGATCATGTGTTCTTGAAAATCACTGCCCACCACTGGTATTGGTAGAGCAATGAGAGTCAAGAAGTTGAGCCATAGATATCTTGGTCCTTTTCAAATACTCAAACGAATAGGGATGTCGGCTTACCAAATGGCCCTACCCCCTAATTTGTCCAACCTTCACAATGTGTTCCATGTGTCACAACTTCGAAAATACCAATCCGACCCGAGTCATGTGCTAGAACCAGAAAGTATACAGTTAAGGAACGACTTGACTTTCAATCTCCATGCGTAAGGATCACAGACAAAGGTACTAAGCAGCTCAGGAACAAGACTGTACCTTTGGTAAAGGTTGCCTGGGCAGCGGAAAGTCAGAGGAGTTCACATGGGAACTGGAAGAGAAGATGAAGATAGACTACCCCGACTTGTTCAGAGGTAATGAATTTGAGGACAAATTCTTTTTTCTTAAGGAGGGTGGAAATGTAACATCCTCAATTTTTAGGACCTTTATTTAGTTAAAATTTTGTGATAAGATTTAGTTGAGTTATAAAATAATTCATGCTTTGTGCTAATAAAATCTATCTATATGTTAAATATTGTAACATAATGATAACTATTAAAGTTACGTAATATTATATTTGATTAGCCATATATAATTATAATATATATATATTACAATATTAATATTTTTGGTTAGTGTGTACGTCATATAGATAATATATAGAAGCCGTAAGGTGATTAGTGTGATATATATATATATATATATATAGAAGCCGTAGGTATATATATAGGATAGGTGATTAGTATCATATATCTGTATATATAAAGCCGTTGGATGGCTAGTATTTTTAACGGATAACAATAGCAGTAATAGTTAAAATAAATAAATAAATAAATAGATACTAATCCACTCGTCTACAAAGTCTCAACTCCACTAAATAGACTCCTAGTTTATAGAGATTTTTCAACCCACTACCCACACACCCACTAAGCTAAACCCCTATCTTGTAGAGGAAGTATTACCCATTATTTTCACTCTATAAATACACTCACCTAGGAAGTTATTAGATCAGTTTTCTAAACGTCATAAAGAAAAAGAGAGAGAGAGTCAAGAAGGTATTAAGGAGTCAATTTGAAGTCTAGGAGCTTTTTGTCTACATTTTTTCAAGTGTTGAGGTAGGGAATTTCTTACTATGATTTTATGTCTTATTCTTATATTTAAGTCATTAAACTAAAAAGTTTCAAGTGATGTTGATCTGTTAAATTGGTTAATGTTCCTATTTTCTTTGCTTGTTGTTTGTGGTAAATCGTAAAATGATCATTAAGTATTAAGTGTTTATATAAATGTGCACCCTCTTAGTATTATGATTGTTGTTCTTTGAAATTCTCATCGGCTGGCAGTATATATATATATATATATAAGGCTAAAGTTAAATTCTGATGCATATGATATATATATATATATATATATATATATATATATATATATATATATGTACGTATGTGGCAGCAAGCATCAGTTCTTGTTTTGAAATAAAGAAGTAAATAAAAAATAAAGTAAATAAAAGAAGAAAAAGAAAGAAACATAGTTCACGGTGGTTATTAGAAATTGTTGTATCTAATGTCATATTAATAGTTTACGGTAGTTTTCAAAACATAGTTTGTGACCACAAGTATTTAACTTTTGATCTTAAAATTTAAACATGGTTAGTAGCACTACTAAGTTATTTAGGATTTGAAGTAAAGAATAAGCTAAGTAAGGATAATAATGAGAATGATAAATATTAATACTTATAATAATATAATAATATCAGTACTACAAATTAGAATAATCACAATAATAATACAGCAGTAATAGAAATGTTGACGGAAAAGAAAGAGAAGGAATTATAAATAAGATCAAAGTGGTAATATTAATAATAACAGTGATAAGGATAACTAGGCAATAATGTTATGAGCGGGTAAGTACTGTGAATAATAAATAAGTAAGTATTATTAGTAATAGTTAGTAAATATTATTAACAATGGGTATATATTATTAGCATGTGTAATGGTTGGTACTGGGTAAGTAATAACAAGAGATTATATGAATAATAAAAATTAAAATAGTAATTATAATTAAATAATGATAAATTAATAAGTTTAGAGTAATAATAATAAAAGAATAATACGACAACATGTATAATATATGATAAGTAATGATAATAGTAATAGTAACAATAATAGTATAGAAGACAAGATTGGTGATGAATAAAACATAAGAGTTTACAAGATACTTAAGGGTAGAGTAAAAAGTACAAGTAGAACTAGAATAAAGTATAAAGTAAGAAATAATAATAAATTAAATGAGATTATATGACATGAAAGGTATACAAGCACTAAGAATGATATTCATAAGTGGTTATATCATGTTTATTTGATAAGGAGTTGTATTTATTTATTCTCCATGATGTTAGAGTAAGTAAGTGTATGTGCTATGTTTATTCCATGATGTTAAAGAGTATATTTTACATGTTTGATGATGATTGCATTTCAAGTTTATGCAAAATTAAATGTAAAGATACTTAAAGATTATAAGAAAAGTAAAGAGATGATCCTCTGGTAAGGGGAGGTGATTCTAGCCAAGATGATGATGACGATCCTTCGGTAAGGGAAGGTGACTCTCATCAAAAGTACCCCTCTCCCGAAAGGGAACCCAAGGTGGCGACGGCCACGGTATGAGCTCATTACCAAAGAAAGAAGTTGAGGGAGGTCCATATGGACTAAGTTAAAGTTAAAGTTAAAGTAAAGTAAAGTTAAAGATAAAGAAAAGTTAAAGACAAGGAAGAACTAAGAAGTTATCGAAATGTTTATGTGACTAGCTGTTTTATGAAGAAGTTATTATGTGAATATTATTATGAGTATGTTCAATGCATAACATGTTTAGTATGTTATTAAGAAGCATGAGTAAAAGCTATCCACTTCGACTAAAGGAATTTTAACCTAAAAATTTAACGAGTCTTTATGTATGATCACATTTTTCATAATAAACTCGAAGTGGCGGAGATGGATATGATGACACCTGTGTGTGCATACCCTACTGAGAAATTATAATTTCTCACCCCTATTCCGTACCATCTCTAGATGAAGAGCATTGGCAAGACGCCGAAGGACCTGAGGGTCCCTCCGTCTAAGGGAAACGTAGAAGATCCACCGCTGGAGGGAGCCGCCGCGCCGACGTCAAAGTCAACCGCAGTTGAGACGACAGTGCGTTCGAGTTCTGAGTTGAAGACTGAAGAGGTCCCGAGCTACAATCCCCTAACCCGAGAGGATACGGACCCTGAGGAGGATCCTAATTACTCCTCAGACTCATCGACGGAGTCTACAGCGACTAGCCGGATCAGAGTGGTGGAGACTCCAGATGTTGTTTATGTTTGGTATTCGAAGCCACCGGCGAAACGTTGTGTTCTTCGGGATCCTCGCCGACCATGCATACGATATACTACACGCGTGGAAAGGGGAAGGGGTAAAAGACCCGGATACTATGTGCCTACACGACTGAGACGAAGGAACGGACCATTCCTCTGGCAGTAGTAGTTTAGCTTCTTTGTTTTTAGATCAGTTACGTATTCATTTTCAGTTAGTTTGAATAGGTTGAATCATCGTATTGCTTTGGAAGTTGTTTTTGTTGCATTTGCTCGCAAACACTTGATTTGTTTTATTTGTTCGGTTATGAGGATTACCAATTTCTACTCGCATTTTGACGACATCTTAATTCCGCAATAGAATTCAAGTTTTAATATTCCGCAAAGTAAGAAAATACGTAAGATAACTTTCCTGGAGCCTAACCTTAAGTTAGAGCTACTAGGGTGTTACATCTTTCTCCTCCATCTTCACCATCTTCACCATCTTGGGCCAACAGACTGCCAATACTATCTTCGGCTGCCGATATATAAAGTTTTAGGGGTTTTTTCATTGTTGGTGGGACAAGAACTGGAGGATTTGCTAAGCATTTCTTAATCCGATCGAAGGCATTCTGTTGTTCTTCTCCCCATATGAACTCATCCGTCCCTTTACATTTCAACAAAGGGGAAAACACCTTCATCTTTCCAGCCGAATTCGAAATAAACCTTCTTAGGAAGTTGATTTTCCCGATTAAGCTCTGTACTTCTTTTTTATTCCTTGGAGGACTAGCCTCTAAAACAGCTTTGGCCTTATTACTATCAACTTCTATTCCCTGCTGATGTACCAGGAAACCCAGAAAGTTGCCAGCCGACACCCCAAATGCACACTTAGCCGGATTCATCTTAAGCGAGTATTGTTTCATTCTTTTAAACGCTTGTTCTAAATCAGCTAAATGTGCTTCAAAGTCGGCCGATTTGACCACTACATCATCAATATATACTTCCATACAAGTACCTATTAAATCGTGAAAAATAGCGTTCATTGCCCTTTGATAGGTCGCACCGGCATTTTTTAGGCCGAAAGACATCACTACCCATTCAAAAATACCAATAGCCCCAGGGCAACGGAAAGCTGTTTTATGCACGTCTTCCTTGGCTAAGAAAATTTGATTATATCCAGAATGGACATCCATAAAAGTCAGGAATTTATTATTAGCTGCGACATCGACTAACATGTCGGCCACCGGCATTACATATTCATCTTTAGGCGTTGCCAAATTTAAATTCCTAAAATCTATACAAATACGTAACTGACCATTCTTCTTAATCACAGGCACTATATTTGACAACCAATCAACATACTTGGCAGTTCTAATGAATCCTGCTTTTAACAACCGCTTTATCTCCGTCTTGATCTTAGAGAAAATTTCAGGATTAACTCTTCTCGGTTGTTGCTTATCTGGCTTGAATCCTTCTTTGATTGGCAGTCGATGCTCCACTAAATCTCTTGACAGACCCGGCATCTCATGATAATCCCAAGCGAAACATTCCTTGTACTGGTTCAGCAGCCGTTTCAGTGCTCGGCTCGCCTATTCGTCCAGCAATCCACTAATTTTGGTAACTCTCGGCTTTTCTTGCGTTCCGAGGTTTACCTCTACCAATGGGTCTTGGGCCTGAAACCCTAGTCGCTTCTGTTGGATAGACACCGGCTCTCCCTGTTCCTTAAAACCTGCAATACCAACACATAACTTATCATCTCCTGTTTCCTCTACATCGGCCATCATCTCCCATTCAGCCGTTTCCTGAACCACAGTCTCGGCTAAAGAAGATTGTAACCGTTGATAAATAAGTTTCTCATCAATCATAATTATTATTATTAAAAATAGTATCTGCCAGCCGTGGTTCGGCATGCAAGATTACCTCGAAACCATTGTTGGTGAAGTTTACAGCTTTGATTTCCTCTTCCTTTCCTTGAATTAAAGTGGCAATCGACATGAACCCTGGATCATAATAGACTGCATATGCCATTCTCATGTCAGCTGAGAAAGGTCTCTGGTCAGCCTCCACCATTTCAGTCTTGTCACCATTTCACATGATCAGCTTTTGATGCCAAGTAGATGGTACACATTCATTAGCATGAATCCAGTCTCGTCCTAACAGCGAAGAGTAATTAGTACGGGCTTCTACCACAAAGAAGATGGTGTTAGTGGTTTTCAACCCCACTGTTAGGGCCGTTATGTATGAACCCAAAGCTGTAGTGTTTCCCCCAGTGAAGTTGGCGAAAGTCATATTTGTTTCCTTCAAATCTTCCTTAGTCTTTCCCAACTTTTTAAACATCACCCAAGGCATGATGTTCATGATTGCTCCACCATCTACTAATACTCTGGTCATTGGACGACCCTCCATATGCACCTTAATATACAACGGCTTCAAATGATATTGGATATTTCCCCGTTCAAATTGCATGATCGCGTCCGAACTACGGGATGACACCTCTGCCGTGGTCTCGGCAAACGATGCCCATTCTGTTTCTTCGACATACACATCTCCCTCTAAACCAGCCTGTTGTCCTCCATTTCTTTTAAACTCAACTGACAGCAGTCCTACCATTGCCATCATGTTATCCGGACTATCCACCAATTCTAACAAATCATCATCTTCCAGCAGACTACTGAGTAAACCAAAGTCGGCAAACTCATCATTAAAATTTAAGTTCACTAAGTTTACCGCTTCCACTTCGGCTCGTGCAACTACGGGTGAACGCTCCGCAATTGTAGCCGAAGCTTCAGTTTCGGCCGTTATTTGAACAGCCGTTTCTTGAGCAACTTCTTCTGGTTCAGCCGTTACTCGTACAGCCGTAACAATCTCTTCTTCTGCCTTCAACTCTTGCAGATTCATTTCTTGTATCGCATCTAAGTGATCGGCCAGTTGTTCGGCTAAACCTTGCCCCTTTCTAGGACTCGTCACTTCTTCTCTTTCTACCTCCTTTGCCTTTTGCAACATATCTACCATTCCTTTCAATTTTTGGTAAGCCCTTTTCGGTTGGAGTCTTCTTTTTTGTGATCTGGAAAGGACGGGCACTTCCTCTGGAATAGTCCTTTTCCTTGTATTCACCTGCCAATACTCCTTAGGTTGCCCCCTAGGCTTGATCATACGTCCCATTCGATTGGGGTCTTGATTAGTAATCCGGAGACTCTGCCCATTTTCATGGCAACTTACCTTTATCACTTGCTTCCCTTTTTTTGGAAGGATATTATCTTCTACAACCGGTACATTTCGAATTGCATATCCCCGCCTGAAAGGCTTTCCTCCTTGGGGTCGGTATAACCGGTCGAAGACGCTCAGCCGTGGTTCGGCCGGGGTCTCTTGTGAATTTTCTTTCTTCAATACTTCTTCGGTATGTTTTCTTACCCAAGTGTTCTGTGTCAGCCGTGGTTTCGGCTGCGGATTCCCACATCCTGCTCCATAAGCATTCTGTGTCGACCGTGGTTTCGGCTACTGATTCCCGTAACCCGGTCCATACCACAAATGCTCTCCAGGGCCTGGCCCCCACCTAGGTGGTTTCCATTCCAAATACCCTCGAGAATACACTCTCCTTAGGTGTGGGTTCTCACGCTTCCTGGCTATTACGCCCTTGGAGTCAACTTTATTGGCTTCTACCTTTGGTTTCCAAACCCTTCCACGAAGGTTTTTGTTCATCATTCTCTCCTCCGAAACTGACACCATGTTAATACTAGCCGGAGGAAAAGGATTGGACTCCACATTGACAACCGACTGAACACGGTCAGCAAGCTTGAACCTGCCCTCCTTCAATCCCTTCTGAATGGCATTTCGGAAAACCAAACAGTTTGTTGTAGGATGAGTCCAAGAATTGTGCCACTTACAATATTTGACCCCTTTTATCTTCTCGGCTGGTGGAATTTCATGGCCTTCAGGTAACTTCAGCTGTTTGTCTTTCAAAAGGAAGTCAAAAATTTGCTCTGCCTTTGTGATATCAAACAAATACGGTTCCCTACTTCCTGGTTTGACTTTCTCCTTCCCTTTCGCAGCTGTGAGGGCAGGACAAGAGTATACCTCATTCTTCTTTAACAGCTCAGCTACCATCACTTCTCCAGTTGGAGATTCTTCTTCGTAAACTAACTCTTCATCATCTGATTCCCCTTCAACCACATTAATATTCTGAGGAGGCTTATTAATCGCGAAGCGACCCACTCTTTTCAGCTCTTTCTCTTGGATTAACCGTTCGTACCCCACGGCTTTCTCGGCTAACTGTCCAAAATTAGAATAGTCCCCAACTAACAACCTCTCTCTCAGTTGAGGGTTCATGTTATTTACAACAATAGCTGTACATTCTCCATCTGATATCTGAGCACTGCAGATTCCCCGAATCTTTCTGAACCTTTCAAGAAAATCTCCAACTGGCTCTTGCCCTTTCTGCTTAATAGCAATCAGATCCAACAATGAAGCTTCCGGTCTCGTTTTTGTAGAAACGATCATGAAAAGCCCTTTCCATATCAGGCCAGCTATTTATAGAATTTGGCGGCAACGACGAATACCAAGAAAATGCCATCCCAGTCAGAGAGGACGGGAACAACTGAAGCCTTAGATACTCATTATGCCCAGCCTCAGCACATTGTACTGTAAAGCGGCTAATATGTTCCATTGTAGATTTTCCATCTTCACCTGAAAAGGTAGTGAAATCGGGAGCCCGAAAACCCCTGGGGAATGGGATCCTGTCAACCCATTCTGGATACGGCTTCTGATACACAGGCCTCTCCAATGGTCTCAATTGCAAGCCAAAATGTTGCCGAAGCACATCAGCAATCATATTGGGATAACACAATTGAGGCTGCACTGGGTTCCTCGGCTGCAATCCTTCCTCTTGTTGATAGACGGGCGCCTGAGGATTACCCACAAAGCCTTTCATTCCTCCATGCGGCTCTGTCCAGACATTCGGTTGCGGCTGCCAGTTTTGTGCGCACAGCGTGTGAGGCCTAAAGCCAACAAGGCCAAAAGGGCGAGGCGTGCCCCCTTGCTGTTGGTATGCTTCTCCACCGTATGGCATGCCGATATTGCCGATGGCTCCTTCCGGCCTGCTATGCATATAAACGGAGCCATGATTCAAAGGCGCGGCTGGACTAGCTGAGATCCCGCCTGCTCCTCCAAACGCTCCTCCATATGGTGGCACACCAAATGTGTTACACCCTTGCAACAGTGTAACTACTGGTTGAGCCATGAATTCCACATTATTCCTTGGTATCGCAACATTATCAACCCAACTAGTGATTCCTGCAACCAACCCTCCTATTCCTTCGGTCATGAAAGGAGGTGTTTGCGGCATCATCGAAGGTGCACTAGAAACAGCAGCTTGAGGGTGGTAACCCTCCGTTTGTAAAACGTTACGAACCATGGGTCGCACGATCTCACCCATTTATTGTGACACTTGATACATGAGGTCATGCATTCCTTCTTCGATTTGTTGCCTGATAAAGGCTACAGAAATCGTCGAAGCATTCCTTGATGACGAACCAGCACCCGCCACTGTGGTCTGAATTATCGGTCCTTCACTACCTATTCCAGCAGTCACGACGGTAGTGGTCGCATCTGTTTTGCCCTTAGGCTTGGGTGTACCAGCGTTCGTCGATCAGCTCATTTCTGAAAATCGCCCAGACCTTAACTGCATCCGCCAAAGATGGTCGAGGCCTATTTTTTCTGTAACACTCCCGTTTGTCCCACCGGGCGTGCCAATTATGTTGTCGCTGAAAATAGCTTCGGCTAACTTAACAGCCGAATGAACAACAACGTAATGATCCCTTCGACTAAAGGCGATTACGCTGAGGACGAGAATCTTGCCCTCAACTGTAAGTTCCCCAAATGTCTTAGGAAAAGAAGCAAGACTTTAGGCAGGAGAAAATGATTAAAGAGAAATATGGGCGAAACTAGAATGAAATTGAATTGACTTGGATTAACTCTCAACAAACTTGCAAATACACCAAAGATAAGAATGAAATCTAACTACATCTACTCCTAGAAATGAAATAACGGTAAGATAAAGACTGAAAATGAATAACAAGATTGCTCTAGTGATTTTCGGATGCCTTAATCCTAGCTAACCGCTCCCTTTATATAGCCCTTATCATTTGACCTCTTCTTGCGCTTATCCCGGCTCCATATTTCGCCACTCAACTTCGTGCCACTTTACTCCTACTTTTCCGCCTCCTTTCGCTCACCTGAACGCTCAATCCCACCGCTTTAGCTGTCTTCCACAATTCTCGTAACTAACTCTAAACACGGTCTTCAGCCGTTCTCTTCCCTAGCCGTAACCGTAATCATTCAGTTGTTGTTATCCGTTTCATTCGGCTAACCAACATTTCGACTATCCTCATTCGGCTACATACTCTTTGACTAACGTCTTTTCGCCTATCAACCATTTTCTTGGGATAACAATGATATAATATTTTTGCCCCCACTGTTAAAATTTTCTAGATCCATCACTGATTACATATCATATATTATCTATGTTGTTGTCCTTACTATAGTATTCTCTTATTATTATTATTATTATTATTCTAAACTTATTATTATTATTATAATTATTACTTTAATTTTATTATTAATATAATTTCTTGTTACTTATCAAGTACTAACCATTATACACGCTGATAGTAATTATTATTATTAATACATGCTGACAGTAAGTTTCAAAATATGTATTAGTAATATATAATAGTAATGTACATTATGTCTTATTTATTAGTAGGTATAGATATACACATTATTATAGTAATACTTACACCAAATAAATATTTACACCTCTAATTTTACAATCATGCTACGTGTACAACGAATTAAGCCAACAAGTTTGCCAACCATTAAATGTTGTACATATTTTAATTTATTGCACAATTAATGGTGATTACAATTTATTTTGATATAGTACTAATAATATGATATTATAGAGATTTTTTTACACATTTAATGATTTCATCTATCTAAAAAAGGAATTTTCATTAATAATAAAATAAATTATTTTACATCAAAATCATCTTGATATACAGTATCATTACACAAATTCTATTCAAAATCTAGAAAAAAAATAAATTACATATATAAAATAAGGGGAATTACACATAACACGTAATGGTGCTTACACATACCTCTTTAAGGATATTACACGTACCTATTTATAGTGCTTACACATACTCTTTAGAGGCTATTGCACATGTAACAACACAATAAATACACATACTACTTAATGTCGATCGCTTTATGTCTCTTACATGTATAGATAAATTACACATACCCCTTTGAGGCCATTACACATATAACGTCACAACAATTACACGTACATCTTAATGACGATTACACATAACACCTAAAGGCTATTACACATATATTTGTACATAGGATACACATAATAACAGAAGGCTATTACATATACTTCTTTAAATGTTATTACACATATATCAATTGATCAATTACACAAATATTAATATCGATTATACATATAGATTTAGGTTGTGTCTTTGAAAAAGTCTCCTCTAAAAAAATAAAAATATTAAATAATAAATTATGGATTAATGAGATAAAAAAGAGTTGAGTGCAATGAATATCTTTCTATCAATAAACACAAAAAAAGCTAGAAGAAACAGTTCGATGAATATCTTTCTATCAATAAACACAAAACAGCTATAAGAAACTGTGTACGTTAAACGATAAGCACAAAAAGGGAGTGAAATCTATTACCACAAGAAGCCCTTAATATCACTTGGGTGGGAGAAGATGCAGAGCGATGAACAGCAACAGTGCGAGACCAAAAACAGTGATATCATTTGGTGGGCTGCGCTATAATAGTACAAATTAGGATGAAAATATTGTAATTATAAATCCTGATTGTATATGATATTTAGTATATTTATTGCTGGTTAATTATTATTATATCTTTTTTAATATTTTCATAAGTATCTAGAGTTATTTTTGGAATGTAAGTAGTTGTATTAAATCGTTGGCTAGTCGTTGGCTAATTGTTGATGTACGACCAGACTTTTTGCTAATTTTATCCATTAAGTTTTAAACACATACTTATCCATTAACCATACGATAAATCCCGCTGTACTCCATAAATACGGAGTAAGTATTGTACTCTGTAAATACTTATAGGTAATCCACGCGCCCAGTCCAGCCCACTAGCTAATGTAGACACGCGTTCAGCCCACAAGTAATTGCAATAAACACGCGTCTGTTCATCCCAGTCCAACCCATCCACAACCCCTAAGCTTTCATCTTCAACTCAGCTGTTCTTTCCCATTTTTCGAGCTTTTCATATCTTTTTGTTCATTCCTGATTTCTTCATTTCTCATTCTTATTCTCCACATGCACAAATCAGATAATCTCGTTCTTATTCTTGATTTCTTCATTTCTCATTTTTGATTTCACGATTAATTTCTTTTTTCATTTCATTTCATTTCAGTTCTTATTCCATTCTTTTTTTTTTTCACAAACACCATTTTTGCTGCAATGGATGAAACTTCAATGGGGGAAACTTCAATGTGAACAATTTATGCTTGACTTTCCAATCAGCCAAGCTAGCTAGCAAGCCCGGCAAACCACATATATTCAATTTCTTATCTTTGCTCAGCAGATAATTTTTCAAACAAACTTAATATAGTTGTTGGGGAGCACCTAGAGGTATTTAACCTCTGCATATAAAAACAAAAAATCATTATATAAGATAATTTTAATTAAAATTTGCAATCTAACACACTAATTTATACTCAAATGCTCATAGTTTTAAATCGACATCACACACCACTCTCAAAAAATACAACAACCATATAACATACTGCATAGAAAATAACAAGGGTTTTTATCTTTGGTCTCACCTTTGAAGCATCTTTCAACAAAAAAAAAATAGTAAAAGAGTTGATTTCTACACAAATGCTCACAGTTTTAAACATTTTTACTCACAGTTTTAAACATTTTTGCTTACAATTTTAAACCTTATTGCTCACAGTTTCATATACACCAAATAACACATTTATACTAAAAAGCTCTTGGTATAAAACCTATTTTCTCATACTTTTACACAAAATAACTCACACATTCTCAGAAAAATTCTCACAGTATACAACTTTTGTGCTTACATTTGCGGCCTCTTTTGTTTCCTCTTTTTTATCACTTTGAACATCAGCATAAGAAGAGGGTAGTTTTTTTTGTGACTTTGTCATTGTCTACAAGAAGTAATTCACACATAATTTAATCACATCATTATAATGTTTTGAGGTACAAAAAGAGTGACAGAAATGCAAAATACTTTGTAATAATCATAAATGCAAGTAACAAAGCTCTAATAATTATTTGATGTGTTGATATCATTTTTTCAGAATATTACTCACTGTTTTTAACAATTTCTTTCATTACACTTTTTGAACAATCTAACGTTATCTTCTCAAACATACAAATAGATGCTTTGTAAAAAGTTTTGAAAAAAATACTGTAACAACATGATATTTCTTAACATTTTTATAGTGTCGTGCAAGTAAAATAATAGAATGAGGCAATATATATATACTAGACAAATATTAGAATGGGGCAATATATCTATATATTTCTAAACAAATATTGAAATTTTAGTGGGGCGTAAGCTCCACTACTTCTAGAGAAATGCTTGGTGTATATCACAAAATCAATCATCATGTGTAATAATCCAACATTTTGAAACTATAGGAAAATTCTATGATGGAGATGTTTGGATTTTGGACTTAAATGGTCCTTCAGTACTTTTTATATTATCAGAACATTTAAGGGCAAATGATTTAATAATATGAAAATTTTGTGAGCAAACTTCTATTATACTATGAGCAATATTTGTAAAATATGTAAGCAAATTTGCATTATTTTATGAGCAAGTTATATAAAATGTGTGAGCAAACACGTAAGTTATGGTGACCAACTTTTGTAAAGCGTATGAGCAAATCTGCAATTAAAGGTGAGCGGCTTGTTAAAAACATGTGAGCAAACATACATTATATTGTGAGCAATTTGTGTACACTTTAGGGTGTGATTGGTTTATTTTCTGTTTTTCATTTTCTATTTTCATTTTTTCAATGAAATAAAACCAACATTTTCACTTGTGTTTTCTAATTACAATGAAAATGAAATTGAAAATAAGAAAATGTCAAATTCTATGTTTTCTATGTTTTCAGCCAAAAGTGTGAAAATAGAAAATGAGTTGAATGAAATTATCATGACTATTACCTACTAGCTAGAACAAGTAAACAACCTCTATACCTATATAAAAATAGAAAATGAAAACAGAAAATGAAAATAGAAACCAATCACACTATTATATTTCAAAAATTGTTAAATTGTTTTATTAATTTATTTAATAATTTATTAAATAGTTTATTAACTAATATAAATCTATTTAAAATAAGTAAAAATGCCCACAAATTGAATGGAATATTAAATTGATGAAAATATATATTTTTAATAAAAAAATAAATTTAAATAATAAAAAAAGAATAATAAAATTATGTGGGAAAAATGTGTTAATGTGTGATCGATGTTGTGAATAAAATTGTGTAACATTCTCCAATTGAAGTAATAGTTTCCTCCATTGAAGTAACAATGTTGACTAGTTTTCTCTTTTTCCCTTATTTTAGACAAATAAATGAGCAATAACTTGATGAACATATGAATGTGTGAGGTGAAAAAATAAATATTGTTCAACTATAAAGAAAGAAATGAATGAGTGAGATAAAATTGAAAAGAGAAAGATCATACAAAATTTCTGGTTGAAAAAAGAAAAAAGAATAAAAAATGCTATGTTGCAAAAACAGTTATGAAGAAAATGGGTAATGGACTAATACGGGTAGTGAGCTGGACTGCAACGTATTTTCTTGCGGGAGTAAGTCCGGAGTACGTATATGCGAAGTACATGGAGCAAGACTGTTAACCATATCACCTTTATTTTCTCAACTACATTTAATAAGGGTGATGCTAAATGAACAATACAAAACCAGTCCAATCAGCCAATAAATGAGATTTTGGGCCATAATTACTCAGCTCATTACAATCTCAATAATTATTTGGGCCAAAACTAAAACCAAAATAGGCCCATTGGCTGTATAGACTGGTTTTTCATGGTTCACTTAGCATTATTGATTTAATAAATTCAAAAGAGTTTTAAGTCATGAAACTTTTGCAAAAGCCAAACTGTTTTCAAACTAAAATTTTAAATGAATTTTAAATATTTCATGACTTATCATATAATATAAATTATCTAAAATATTTATCTACTAGATATTTTATGATTATTGAATATATATATGTATATATATATATATATATAAAGTATACACGAAGATAGACTAAATATAATATAGAAGTAAATTAAAGATGTGCTTTATTAACATATGTATATACGTAAGAATTTTAAACTAATTAAGAACGTAACTTGGATCTATACATATATGTTTAACTTTTGCGTTGCAGGAAGCTACGTTTCCTTTATATGCAAAAATATTATAAGTGACTTGCGTTTTCTATTATATGCAAATTATTTTCTTTATATATATTTCTTTATATACATACCAAATTATTATATGCAAGCAAGTGACTTACGTGTGTGTATATATATACACTTACTTGTACTTTATATTTATTATCATTAGACATTTTACTTTGTAACTTAGTGGCTTATACATGAACATTTCAACTCAAACAATAATAGTTCATTCTTAATACAATTCATCAATTGTTCTTGAAGAAAACAACAAATATAATTCAATAACACAGTAAGATTTAAGAATATGTATTAACATATGATCATACATATGAAGAGCAATAAGGCACAAATTCCTAAATCTTAAAATCTGAAAGTGACTCATAGGTTCTAAGTTGTAACTCTCTCAACATATTCTTAATACTCTTTCTTTTTTATGTTTAAAAAACTTATCTACTATCTCCTCAAGTAGGTGTATTTAAAGAGTGAGATAATGGGTAAACTTTCTCTATAAATTAGGGATTTGACTTAATTAGTGGAGTGATAGGGTGTGTGGTTGAGCGGGTTTATATAACTGCCGTTATTAAATCGCAGCAAAATAGTGTGTTTACACCTTACACTTCATAATTTATTGGTTTAGTGTTGGGAATGAATAACATGTTTACTATCTAAATAGATTTACAAAACATTATTTACAAAAAGTATTTATGTGTCAGGTACAGTATTTTAGCCTGCCATGTAACTTTACTAATTTCTTGTATTTTTCAAGTGTGCTAGGGACTTTCAAAGACTAGCTGAAAATGCAGGAATTTGTAAAAGAAAACAAGATTGACATGGTTGCTATTAACCCAGCAATTTGTAAGCCTAATTAATGGTAATGTTTGTGGTAATGTTGCATTGATAATTACTTGATTAATCTCTGTGGATGATATTTTAAGTCATGTGCTAGATATTTATTTAGTCTATTTTATATACTTTGTTATGGAAGTTTATTGGATTTTGAGGAAAATCCTTCAAGCAAAGTCATTCTAAATGTTAAAAGGTATTAAGATTCAACAGATTAATTAGTGTATTGATGCTATATGTAACTTACATTTTAAAAAAATAGTTAAATTAATGTATTTACAATTATGCTTTTTTATGAAAAAGTAAATTAATAATTATGACTTAACCTTCACTATGTAATCATAAGAACTTAAGATAATAATGAAAAATCAAACACAAGAGAATCACTTGACCTCAATCTGATATTTTATACTAGTTAGATATTTATTATATCACAAGAGAATTCAGTATTCTCTAGTTTCATACTAGTAGCTAGATATTTTAAGATATGTACTAGTTAGTGGGGATTAGCTTATTTCTTGAAATGAATTAGACTAGATCAATTGATTGTGATATTTTATTTATGAAGTAAAATTTACTTCTTCTACATGTAACATTTTAATTCCTTTCAGTAGGCATTCATTGAGCATATCATCAAGCCTTGTCTGAAACAGAGAAACTACTCTGTTATGCAAGTGAATTTCCTCTTTTCGACATTCATTTCTTTTATTTCTTAAATTTTGATTTATGTGTTTGTGTCTTTGTGAACTTATATCTTATTTATAGCTTCAGGAACCTCCTAATTAAAATTTTCTGGGCTTCATGGTTCTTTATAGTTGAGTGTTTTTTCATTTGTGTTGTGTAGTCAACTTTACTTCATTCAAGACCTAACACTAATTTCATGGTTATGGCTGTGAGTATTTTTCAGTCTTTTTCTTGTGTAAGTATTTATATATATATATATATATATATATATTAGTTTTTGCAAAGAGTTATTAGTAGCATATTTTTCTAATGCCAACTCTTGTGGCAATTGCAAAGGATTTCTAATAGTTATGAAGGAGATAAGGATGCCTCGTGAGAATGTGAATTTGGAAGATATTTATGGAAGAGGAGCAATTTATGAAATCATTTAATGTATAAGTCTTGATTATTTTGAATCTGATATCAAGATCATTCTTTTAAAAATATACACTTACTGATAACTATCTTGCAAATGCTTTCTTGCTCACATGAGCTTTATGATAAGTGTAAGTGAGAGCTCTCATCGGGCTAATTCAAAAACTGAGAACACTTTACTTCTCACCTATTCTAAAGTGGTGTATCTTTTCAAGAAGGTGATAAACATGTATGAGAAGATTATTTCAAAATTTAACAAATTCAACTTATTGAATGTTTTCATTCATAATTGAATATCTAAGGTACCAGAGAACCCCTTAGGTTTCTGATGTACACTTTGCTCCATCTTCTCTACATCATTTTCTAAGTAAAGTGAGTGTTTCTAAAAGGTTCAGATGATCTAGGTTTCTTAAACTTAAATCTGACATTCTTGAAAAAGCCAGTTGAGAAATCTTATTCTCACTTACTTTAAGAATTCATTGAGTGTACCTTCACTTGAAAACAGTTTATCTGGTGTATTTTCTTGGTTTATTATCTTAATATATATTCTCTTCAACTAACCAAGGAAGGACCCAATTGAAATTCAGTGGGTACCAGAAACTTCTTTATCTTGCAGGTTCAACTAAAGTGAAAAGAACTCAACACACAAATGAGTTCAGTGGAGAATTCAAGAGGGTTCTGAAGAATCTCTTATGAGAACAAGCTGAGATGGATCAAGCTTATAAAAAGTCTGATTTATCATTCTTTACAATAGCTACAAAACTCTTTCAAGAAGAATTGTCTAAGGAACTTGGAGTGCTCATCTCATTCTCATCAAGCAAATCATACATTCAGAAAGTGGTGAAGCCTTCTGAAAGGAAGTCCATCTAAGAAGCTCTCCGAAGCTTCTACAACAACTTCTGAGAAACCTAACAAGATGAGAAAGCAACTATGGGCAATTCCTGGAAAGAATTATTTTAAAGAAGACTCTGAACATTCCCCTCAAGCAACAAGTCTCAGAAAGTGAACTCAGAATCACTTTTGGCACCAGAAATCAAAATCCTCAAGGATCACATTCAATTCCAAAGTGAGGTATTTCTGAAACTAAAACATTATATGCTAATTGTTGTTGTGCATGAAATATGTATGAACTATGTATATGCATATTTGATTTAATTGTGTGAAAACATTTTTCAAATTAAATGCATTGCATCAACATGTCATCTACATAAGCATATCCCTCTCACACCCTATCAAATCCTCTGAGAAGATCAACTCCAGAAGTCAACCTTCTCAAGCATTTGGTCAAACTCAGAAAGTAAATTATCGTGGGATAATTGCAACTCAGACTTATCCAAGATGGTCCAAGGGCAAGGAGGAAATACTACTGACTCCTCTTCTGAGGAAGATGCAACAAGGTTCCGGGTGGAACATTGCACCCTAGACGCTGGAAGCTCAAGGAAGGAGCCCAAAAGGAAGCAACCTGAAGCTTCTGTGGCGGATCCTTCAGAAGCAACCACGACTGAGGTTGCTGGTGTGGATGTTGAGTCTCTGACTCAGAAAATGGATGACATCCAGAAGGAAATTGATCAGCCTTCTGAGACTCAAGTTGCTGACCAAGCCATGCATCCTCCACCACTACCTTCTCCACCCATGTCTCAGGAAGGAGCTGAGAAAATTCAAGAAGAGGTACAACATCAACAAACTCCTCCCTCTTCATCTCAGAAAGAACCAACTTCTGATGCTGGTCATGTCTCTTCTGAAACCCCTAAAGAACATAAGGAAACTCGTGTCTCAACACACGTTGAAGTGCCAGGGACCATCAGCACTGGGCTCAGCTCAGAGGTGGGCACTGACGCTACCGTGGCTACCAGCGTAGTAGCAGTTGAGGCATTTGTTGCCGGTAGTTCCTTAGAAGGGACTCAGTCTGAGAAAGACTCTCAGAAGGGATCTGAGGTTCACATGGTTGATGTCACTTAGACTGCTCCTCTTCCCTTCAATAAATTGAGTCCCTCCTTCTCCATCATTGAGTCCATGATTGGAGCGGGCTTCGAATTTGGAAGTATGGTGCAATAGTCTAGCCCAGAATGAGAAACTCTTCATCAGAAAGCTTCTACCAGCACTGTCATCAATATATTATCAGAACAGGCAACGATTCTCTTCCGAAAGTGGATTGCCACTTTAGGGCTTGAGAAACCATTTGGTAATGGGTCTTGTGCTTCAGAATCGAACCCATACAAAATTTAACCTAGAGAAAATTAATTACCTTTTGCTTTGGGTAATTACTTTCTTCTACGGTCAAATTACCCTCTCTCTACTACTTGGTGACACTCAGAAGAGTGGCCCTTCCTAAGCTCATCATCTCATATATGCTGGCTGCAGTGGCTAAGGGGAAGGAAAAACATGGTGCCTTGCCTTAGGGGATGGTTCTTACAAGAATCCTCAAGTATCTCAATTTCCCTTTTGAGAATGAGAGTTGTTTCCTCCCCTCTGGATGTGTCTTCACTCAGGTGTCCTTCAGGCAAATCACCAAAGGAAAGCAAGCGGGTTCTGAACCCAAAGAGAAAGCCAATGTCTCCTTGCCATCAAGGAAAAGACAGGCTGCCACTGAGGTTTCTGAAGCTGAATCAGAATCCAAGAAGAAGCCTAGGCATTCTCAAGGAAAATCAGAGAAGAACCAGCTTGAGAAATCCACCTCAAAGAGCTCAGAACCAGAAAACACATATTAGATTCTGGAGGATACTGACAGTGAGAAAACTGTGTCTTCAGAAAGCTCATCTAGCTCACATTCTGATAATGATACTCCTCCTCCAACAAGGCTAGAGAAAACTCCCTTACAAGAGGAAGCAGCGGACTTCTCAAACCTCAAAGGGTATTCATATCAGTGAGCCATCTCAGGTTGAGACTAGTGAAAGAGAAAGTGAGGATAATGTGATATTCATGACTATCCTGAGGTCAAAGGCAGAGATAGCTGCAAAGAAATTGGCTGCACAAAAAAGAGCACAAGGAGCCACTAGCTCCAAAGGGAAAGATGCTGAGGTCTCTGAAGCTTATATTGTGATTGAGGATGCATCAGAAACTAGTGCTCCTCCCACTTAGTAATTTGGGTATACACAAGCTCCAGCACCCTCTCCTAATGATAATCTAGCCATGATTCCCTATGTTAAGAAACCACAGAATCTGTCAAGGGTCTCTGAAGAGGTTCCTCATTCAAAAGGCTTTACCTCTGAATCAGCAAGTGCCTTCCTCGGTGAAGAATTATGTAATCAAGACATAGAAGAATCTGAAGTTGTTTTGTCTCAGAAGACTTCAGCTTCTGAATCTGAACCAGAAAAGAATTCTGAGGAATTAAGTCCTACAGCAGTTACTCAAGGAACTCAGGGGTTAATTTCTGAAGCACCTATTATCACTTCCTCCATTGATTCTCTAAGGATTGATTTGCTTCTGAGAAACCAAAGAGAAATGACAACAAGGCAAAATAGGCTTGAGGCTGGAATTTTAGAAATCCGAAGCCAACTCAGAGAGCATGAAGCACCTCTGTTGAGAATTCTGGACGCTCTTGAGAAGAAACAAGGCTGAAGTTCTGCATTTTCTTGTCCTCTCTTTTTGATGATGCCAAAGGGGGAGAAAATGTAGGAAATATGGGTTGAAAGATTACTAGTTTCTGAAGGAAACAGGGGGAGATAGAAGTGAGGGGGAGAGAGACTCTCTCTAAAAGAAACATCATCATGCATAACATAATATTTAGCATTTACTGCATTCTCTCTTAATTCATGAATATGCTTATGTATGTTTAATATGATTCTGAGTCATGAATACAAACTTTCTGGATGCGTATGTTATTAAAGTTAATTATCATGAATATATATCTTGCTTTCTGAGCATTTTGTGAATTATATAATTGCAAGATTCATGAAAAACTTGTTTTACTCTCTGGTTTGTATTCTGCTGTGAATTAATCAATCTCTAAGTTACTTCTGGAAATTTCTCTCTTGAGAAAATGAAGGAAATAATAGAAAGATAGATTAAAATTGCACAAGGAACCTATCATTAAGCTTCTGATCTTAAAGAAAGGTTTCCTTCAAACGATTCTACAAAATATTTCCTAAATTGATTTGTCATCATCAAAAAGGGGGAGATTGTAAGCTCCAACACCCTTCCAAGAAGTGTTAATGATTGGAAATCATTAAAGACTTGGTTTTGAATGATAACAAATTAATATAAAGAAAATATTTTGTTAGAATAATTTAATGGGTGTTGATATGTGCAGTGAAAAAGCTATTTGAGATAGCTAAAATACACAAGACAGTTGGAACTACAAGCACTCAAAGCACATGGCTCTATAAGCGCAATAAGAAAGAAGAACAAAGCCTCTCAAAAGGAAATCAAGGCATGAGAAAGCTATTGAGCAACCTGCGAAGAAGACATGAGAAAGCGCTTTGAGAAATGCACTCAGAATCTTCTTAGAAGGATTGCATGAGTTGTCATTCATATGTGGAAGGCTAAAATTCAACACTAAGTAACCTCAAGTATCAAGACATATTCAAAGCTAAGAAAGCATCAGAAAGGGTGTCTCGAAAGCAACAAGGTGAAAGAGTGTTTCTGAGAAGGAAACAAAATTTACTCAGAAGGGTCTCAGAAGACCATGCAAATTTTGTTTCTCAGAAGGACCTTCTCTCAGAAGGATGTTCACTCAGAAGGGTTCCTCTCAGAAGGCTATGAATGATTGAGTTCTCAGAAGGCAACCTCATCCAGAAGATTGGAGAAAGCTGCAATATCAGAACACTTCAAGAATAGGTTTCTGGAAACTAAGAAGTTCAAGTTTCTGATAAAGAAACTGTTCATAAACCGAGAAGATATCAAGACCATGAAGACTTCTCGAAAGCATCCTCCAAGAAGCCAAGAAAGTCTTCTAAGAAGACTTGAAAGTTTCTGAGAAAGCCGAGCTCCAGAAAGCTGTCCTAGAAGATTAAATGGAAGCATCGGATTCTGATAAGAATCATTCAGAAAGCACTCAAGGAAATCAAGATCTATACTAAAGTACTTTCTGAGGCAGCATAAGAGACTTTCTGAGTAAGTATCAGAAGATACACCTTCCGGAGAAGGTTCAGAAAGCCAGCATCTGAGAAGCTCTCAGAAGTTGTGAGCTTATGAGAAAGCTGTCCAAGAAGTTCCTTCAAGAAGCTGAGAAAAATCTACATCTGAGGAATCACCCTCCGATCTAATCAAGGCATCTTGAATGAGAAGATACATCATTAAGGAAGGAAGAAATTCTTTCAGAAACTTCTCATTGGGTTAGTCAAGACACATCAAGAAGATGCATCAGCCTTCTCATGAAGTGCTGACTTGGTTATGAGAGAGCAGTTTTCTCAGAAGGCTGAATAGAATTTGTGAGAAGCACAAATTCTCAGAAAGCAGTCCTCTCATAAAGCTCTCAGAAGGCAGTCCTCTCAGAAAGCTCTCAGAAGGCAGTACTCTCGGAAAGCTCTCAGAAAGCAGTCCTCTCAGAAGGTAGTCTCTCAGAAGGACATATCAGAAAGTCTTGGGAACTGTGCACAACGGCCATAATCTGGAAAAGGCTATAAATAAGCTCCCAACAAGACACAAAGTGAGCTTGCACGTTGCTACAATGCTGCCAAATTTCCTAGTGGTGTTAGAACATTAATTCAACTTTGTAACACATCACTAACAGCATCTAGCGTCACTCTAAGGAATTAAATCAAATCTTTTCTACTCATATTCCTTGAGAAACCCGAGATTCTGTAGAAGAGAAATTTTCTCTCAAAAGAAAATTTCTTGAAATCTTCTATTCTTATCCTTTCACTAGATAATATTCTTGCTGTTGCAAGCTTTGAATAGGAGTTGTTTAAGGATATCCTTTGTTCATTCAAAGTCCTTAAGCATTTGTTTGTAAGTGCTTTACGCACACACTTTTCAAACACAAATCTGTATTTATTTGTAAAAGTCTCACTCATGTGGAGCTGAGCAATTAGAGCCTGAAAAGGCTAGGAAAAGAATACTTGTAAAAGTCTCATGGTGAATGAGCAAGTAGCCTGAAGAGGCCAATCAAAGAATACTAGTCTTGCTCATGGTGTTGAGTTAAGCAAGAGAAGCCAGAAGTGGCTTGATGAAAGAATACTAATCTCTTACTCATAAGAGTGGAGTAAAAAGTCCTTAATTGTTTAAGGCAAGGAAGTCCTCGTAATGAGGCAAGGAAATCCACTTTGGGTTGTGAAGTGGTGGAAGTCCTTTACGTGTTAAAGGCAAGGTTGTCTGGGAAGGCACAATTGTAAGCTCCAGAACCCTTCTGAGAGAAATAGGCATAATTCTCTTAGAGTTATAAAAGTTTTAATGATAACAAGGTAAGCCATAAGTATAAAAATTTTACTTAAGGTTTTGCTAATATGTGCGCTAAGTGTCTCAGAAAACGTTAAATTATTGCATTACCATGAGCAAAGACCAAGACAAAACATCAAGTAGCCTCGAGATCAATTGATAAAATCATAGTGCCAAAAGATATTAGAAAGGATGTCTCAGAAGCGCAGAAGGTGAAAACATGTTTCTGAGGAAAGAACACTGTCGCCTCAGAAGGGTCTCAGAAGACCTTGCGACTAGCAGTTCTCAGAAGGGTATTCCCTCAGAAGGTTCGCCTCAGAAGTCCGTACAACTCTCATAAAGTTGGACTCAGAAGCAACCAAGTGTCTGGACTCAAGGGAGCGCAAGCAGTCTCAGAAAGCTCGCTACAACTAACCAAGGAAGTGGGAACACGCGCACTGTGCAGTTCTGAAAAGTTCCTCATTTCGCGCTGACTGTAGCAGGGAGCCGTTCTGAAAAAGACACAGCCACATAAGCAAAGTGAAAGCTTCTAATTTCGCGGCTCTTTGATGCCTATATATATGAGTTCAATTCCAGAGCAATGTGACGAAACTCTTGCGCTAAAAACTCTTGATTAAACGTGCAAAAACTCTGTTGAATTGAAAATCATTTTGCGAAAATTTAGAACTTTCTTAGAAAGGCAATTTTTACGAAATTGTTCTTCTAACTTTGCAAAATCTTCTAGTTCTGAATTGGTGTAAATTCTTACATTTGTAAGTTAAATCTAGAAGTCTACTAAGGGTCAAATTAAGTTTGTAACTTAATCTTAGTAGTTAGTTTTCGAAGCAAAAACTACTTTCCGAAAAACGCTAAGTCCTTCTTTGTGTGAAGGCAGGTTTAAGTCCTCTGGTGTTTGAGGCAAAGTTCAAAGTCCTTAATTGATTAAGGCAAGGAAGTCCTCGGTTGTGAGGCAAGGAAGTCCTTAAGTGATTAAGGCAAGGAAGTCCTCTAGTGTTGGAGGCAAGGAAATCCACTTCGGGTTGTGAAGTGGTGGAAGTCCTTTACGTGGTAAAGGCAGTGTTGTATGGGAAGGCACTTTAAGAAGAATATCCAAGAACTCTCAACTGAAGGTTGAGGACTGGAGTAGGTTGGTTATAACCGAACCAGTATAAAATTCTTTGTGTTAAGCTTTTCTCCCATACTCTTTACTTGCATAAATCTTTGAGGAAAACTTTACAACGATTTTAATTAAGAAGTCTCGTGAAAACTTTATTGATTAAAATCAGAAAGCGTTTAAGAAATTCTAACGTATAGTCATTTTCTTAAAATTGCTCAGAAAGTAACTTTCTCAGAAAGACTAAGTTCTCAGAAACTTAATCTTCTCAGAAAGCAATTTCCGCTGCAAACTCTTAATTTTACCTTCTGAGTAAAAATAGCTTTCTAAGTAAAAGTTTTAAGAAGTAATTTTTAAAACTTGCACGATTCAACCCCCCCTTCTCGTGCACACATACACTTTCAATTGGTATCAGAGCTCGGTCCTTAAGGGGTTGAGCACTTCGCAGTGTCAAGGAAAAAGATCCACGAAGGGAAATATGAATTCACCAGCTGCATTCATATCAGATGGGGCTTCAATAAACAGACCTCCGATGTTTCTCGGAGACAGCTTCGACTACTGGCGTGACAGGATGACGCTATTCATCAAGCACACCAGTCTGGACTTATGGGATAGGATCGAGAATGGAGACTATCAGCCTCTGCAGACAATTACAGAAGATGTTGTAGTTGCAACAGACGCTGAGCCAGGAGTGGCACCTCCGGCACTCAGAACCTATACAAGACGAGTCCCTAAGGACGAATGGACTCAAGAGATGAAGGAGAAGATACAACTCAACTTCAAAGCAAAATACATTCTTCTCTGTGCCTTGCCCAAGGTAGAATACGACAAGATTGTGTCGTGTGACACCGCTCAAGAAATTTGGGAGAGATTACACATGCTGCATGAAGGAAATGATGAAGTCAAGGAAACCAAGGTATCAATGCTCGTACATAAGTACGAGTCCTTCTGCATGCAACCTGAGGAAACCATTGACAACATGTCAATAAGGTTTCTCCACATCATAAATCAGCTAAAGGTCTTGGGAAAGACCTACTCCAACGCTGAGATGGTGAGGAAAATTCTCAGAAGCCTCTCTGCCAAGTGGCGCCCAAAGGTGACAGCGATCCAAGAAGCAAAGGATCTAAACCAGCTGGGTTTAGATGTATTGTTTGGCTCACTCAGAACTCACGAGATTGAGCTTGAAGGACTGCTTGGAGGACCATCTTCATCCTCAAGACCTTAGAAAGCTCTTGCTCTGAAAAGTCAGATCAAAAAGACTTCAAAAGCCCTAAAGGCTGAAGAAATATCTGAGTCTGAAAACGATCAAAACTCAGATTCCGATGAAGATGACATCTCTCTTCTAGTAAGGAAAATGAAGAAAGCTTGGAAAAGAAGACCAAGCAAAGACAAAGAGATCACCCCTAGAAAAGGAAAGTCAAAGCCTTCTGATGCCACATGTTTCGGCTGTGGAGAAAAGGGCCACTTCAGAACGGAGTGCCCTCAGAACAAGGGAAAGAAGAAGTTCATTCCCAAGAAGAAGAAGAAGGCAATGGCTGCTACATGGAGTGACTCAGAAGAGGAAGGCTCTGAGTCAGAAATTGAAGAGGAAGCTAATGTCTGCTTCATGGCCGGTACTGACTATATTCTGGAAACAGAATCTGAGTCAGAAGAGGTACCAAACTCTCCTCCTCTCTCATACTCATACAATGAGATCTCAGAACTCTATGAAGAGCTTCTGAGAGACTCAAACGAATTAGCTAACAATTTCAGCAAACTAAGAAAGTCTTTTAAACACTTAGAAGCTGAAAATGCTAGACTAATTCAAGAAGTAGAGAACCTAAGGCTTGAAAGAAATGACTTTAAAAATAGATATCTTGAAAGTCACAACCTCTATCAAGCTTTAGAGACAATGTCTTCTGTAACTGTTGAAAAAGCCGAACTGGCTTTGATAGAATTACAAAAGACAAATGAGCTTCTCACTTCTGACTTAGTTAAGATGGTCAAGGGTGAAAAAATGATGACACTTTTGCTTGGTGGTCAAAGACCTTACAAGGATAAGAGTGGACTTGGTTATGAAGAAATCTTCGAACCAAATGATATTGACCCATCCTTAACTAAATCACCTCGCACGTGCATCGCATGTTTTAAAAGTGGCCATGGTTCTGAAGAATGTCCTATGTTGGAAAAAGGAAAAATCTCTAAGCCTCAGACGGCTCAAAAGAAAACTCAGAAAGCAAAGCCTTCTAAGAAGACTAACCCCTCTCAGAAGGGTAAAACTTCTCATAAAGCAAGTGCTTCTGAAAAGGGCAAACAAAAGGTCTCTGACTCTCAAAACCATGACCCTTCTAAGAAAAGAAGGCAAAAGTCCAAGAAAGCTAACAAGCAAGGACCCAACAAAGAATGAGTACCTAAATCTGTTAACTTTGTGACTGCAGGTACATCATCAAGCGCTGCTCCACCACCACGATGAGCAGTGGTACCTTGACAGTGGCTGCTCGAGGCACATGACTGGAAGCAAGCACTGGTTCAGAAGTCTCAAGCCCAAGAAAGGCGGAACAGTGCGATTCGGTGATGGCGCTAAGGGAAAAGTCACTGCAATCGGAGATGTTGGTAAGGATTCCTCTCACCAAATCTCAGATGTACTTTTGGTCGATGGCTTAACTCACAATCTATTAAGCATTAGTCAATTTTGTGACAAAGGCTTAAAGGTTGAGTTTTATGCCAAGTATTGTCATGTGATTAATCTCACAAATGACAAGATCGTTCTGGAAGGAAAAACGTGTTGGTAACATCTATGTTATCCATCTGGATGATCTAAAGGATCAAAACGTGGAGTGCCTTGTCTCTGTCCAAGAAGACAAATGGCTATGGCATAAGAACTTGGTCATGCCCATATGAGACTTCTTTCTGAACTCTCTCAGAAAGGACTTGTAAAGGGCCTTCCCAGAATTAAGTATCAGAAGGATGCACCTGCGACTTCTGTGAAAAAGGGAAACAGACCAAAGCTTCCTTTCCCAGTAAAAGTGGTATTTCTACTCAGAAACCACTGGAACTGCTCCACATGGATCTCTTTGGACCAACCAGAACGGCTTCCCTTTCTGGAAAACGCTATGGTCTTGTCATAGTGGATGATTACTTCAGATTCACTTGGGTTTTTCTTTTCTAGCCTCTAAGGAAGAAACTTTTGAGAAGTTCAAAGCATTTGCAAAAAAAGAGTTTCAACAGAAAAGGATTCGCACATTCATACCATAAGATCAGATCATGGTGGTGAAATTTGAGAACCATGCTTTCGAAAAGTTTTGTGAAAATCTGGGCATTGCTCACGAATTCTCATCTCCCAGAACTCCTCAACAAATGGAGTGGCTGAGAGAAAGAATCGAAGCCTTCAAGAGATGGCAAGAACAATGCTCTTAGAAAGCGGACTTGCAAAAGGATTCTGGGCTGAAGCAGTTAATACTTCATGCTACATTCAGAATCGAGTCTTTCTGAGACCAATTCTGAAAAAGACACCTTACGAGCTATGGAAGAATAAATACCAAACATTTTCATATTTCCATGTATTTGGTTCTTCTTGTTTTATTCTCAACACAAAGGACAAAACTCTCTAAGTTTGATCCTAAGTCCGATGATGGATGCTTCCTAGGATACTCCTCAGTCTCTAAAGCTTACAGAGTATATAACAAAAGGAGTAAATGTGTTGAAGAGACAATCCGTTATTAAGTTCAAAGAACTTAGTAAGGACATGCCTCAGAAAGATGCAGACTTAGAAGATGAGTTTGAGAAAACTCAACATCTCTTCTGAGAAAGCCAAAAAGAAAATTCTTATAGATGATGAGACTGACTTCCAACCCATGGAACAACCATCTCTAACTAAAGAAAAATCTAGTAGCATCATCGAAGCTCCAGAACCTAGAGAATCTACTTCTCCAAATGCAATGGAATTTAGATCCTCAGAAGGTCAAGCCTCTGATGACTCAGAAAGAGAACCTTCTGTGTCTCCTTCTCAGAACCCTACTCCTAAGGGATTAGAGGCTCAAGAGACTTGAAGAACGTCTCTCAGAATGAAGTCTTGGGTAATCCAGAACGTGGCGTAAGAACCAGAAGGAACTACACAAATCTTGCTATGGTTTCTGAACTTGAACCAGACTCCATAGAAGAGGCGTTAGATGATCCTAGCTGGGTAAATGCCATGCAGGATGAACTTGACCAATTCGAGAGAAATCAAGTTTGGAAACTAACTCAGAAGCCCCAAAGGCAAAGTGTCATTGGGACTAAATGGGTGTTTCGAAACAAACTTGATGAAAACGGTCAAGTCGTGAGAAACAAGGCTAGATTGGTTGCTCAAGGGTACAACCAACAAGAAGGGATAGACTACGATGAAACTTTTGCTCCAGTCGCAAGATTGGAAGCTATCAGAATGTTGCTAGCTTTTGCTGCACACAAAGGTTTCAAACTCTATCAGATGGATGTTAAGTCTGCCTTCTTGAATGGATACCTTTCTGAGGAAGTTTATGTAAAACAACCTCCTGGTTTTTGTGAATGATGTTTCCCGGATCACGTATTTAAGCTTACAAAGGCTCTCTATGGTCTGAAACAAGCTCCAAGAGCTTGGTACGATAGATTGAGCTCTTTCCTACTTAAAAACGGATTCTCAAGAGGGAAAGTGGACACAACTCTCTTTACACTCTCAGAAGACTCTGGCTTCTTGATTGTCCAGATTTATGTTGATGACATAATATTTGGCGCAACCAATGAATGCCTTTGCAAAGAATTCTCCAAGCTTATGCAAGGTGAATTCGAGATGAGCATGATGGGAGAATTAAAATTCTTCCTAGGATTGCAAATCAAGCAAGAGTCAGAAGGGACAGTTATTCACCAAGAGAAGTATACCAAAGAACTTCTGAGGAAGTTTCTGATGGATAAGGCCAAACCCATGAGCACTCCCATGCATCCCTCTCAAGTAATTGACTTGGATGAAGATGGTGAGAAAGTCTCAGAAAGCAACTATCGAGGGATGATTGGCTCACTTCTCTACTTAACTGCCTCCAGACCAGATATCCAACTCAGTGTTGGGATCTGTGCTAGATTCCAGTCTAAGCCTAAGCAATCACATTTAACTGCAGTTAAACGAATTTTACGATATTTAAGTGGAACTACTAATCTTGGTCTTTGGTACGAGAAAGGTTGTTCTTCTGATGTTGTAGGATATTGTGATGCTGACTACGCTGGAGATAGGATCGATCGCAAAAGCACAAGTGGCTGCTGCTGCTTCTTTGGAAAATGCTTGATCACTTGGTCTTGCAAGAAGCAAAATACGATCGCCCTATCAACTGCTGAAGCTGAATATGTATCTGCTGCGAACTGCTGTTCTCAGATGCTCTGGATTAAGAATCAGCTACTTGATTATCAATTAAGGTACACCAAAATTCCTATCCTCTGTGATAATACAAGTGCTATCAACTTAGCTAAGAATCCTATTCAGCATTCTCGATCCAAGCACATTGATATAAAACATCATTTTATTCGGGATCATGTGCAAAAAGGCGACATTGAACTTAAATTTGTGAATA
>CM024272.1:5206027-5323053 GCA_013621005.1 Aeschynomene evenia | reverse complement strand
ATGTCTCCAATCCGAGGGAGAAGGGTATGCTGGACACTGAGAAAGATGATTCTGGCCTCTTGCTAAGAAGAGGCACCTTTACGCCCTTGAGTGGTAGACTGTTGCTACCAGTCAGAAGTGTCACCACTTCTTCTTCTGAGTCATCTACCTCCTTGACCCATTCTGGTGTCAACGATGATAGCACCACCATTCAAGGTCTTGAAAATTTGTTGATGTCAGAGGAGGAGAAGCAGATTTGTTGATCAGCAATCGTGCTCTTGACCCCTTGTTGGTGAACCTTTCGATTTGCGAGTAGAAGGCCCTCACCACATTTGGGTAGCATACGTCCTCGGAGCTCATCATGGCTGGCCATCCAGGTTGCTTAAGGAATGTGAGCTGAAGTTCGTCCACCTGGTTGTAGACATTGAGAGGCAGTACCCTTCCCATGGCTAGATTCCGTGGGAGATAGGTCTTGTGAAATAGGGATTGCATCTTCTCATCCTCGTAGAGGATGTCTTCTGATATCTCATTAAGATTGTTTCTCATTAATCCCTTAATTTCTCCAGAGGAGGCCATTTGGAAGAAAAAATTTAAGTTTGGAATGAGATGAAGGAGATAGAGAAGAAATGAGAGCAGAGATAGAGAGAGAGCGAGAGGAGGAGATGAAAGATGAAGATTGGAAAGCGAGGAGAGATTTAGCAGAGTTTTGGTAAGTTTTAAGCGCAAAGTGCTCAATGGAACAATGCCATGAGTATTTATAGAATTGGCTTGTAACTAGCCGTTTCTGACGCTTGTCCAAAAGTTACCGTTGGTAACTTGTTTCTCGGAAGGTACCCTTCTGAGAGAAGGACCTTTGAGAAATGCTCCTTCTGAGAAATGTTTCAGAAGATCTCCTTTCTGAGGGATGAGTCTTCTGAGAACAAATTTTCTCTGAGAACAAATTTTCTCAGATAGAGTTTTCTGTGTTTTTCCTACTTCTAGCTCAGAAGCTTAGTTTTTTGTTTGTCTCAGAGTCTAAACTAGGACTAAGGGGGTTTCTAAGAAAAAGTTTTTTAATTTCAAAGTACTTAGAAACGTCTTAGATTAAGAAGTCCTTTCAGAACATTGAAACGATCCTCGGGTAAAGGCTTTGTAAATATATCTGAGATTTGATCCTCAATATTCACAATTTGAGTTCAATGTCGCCTTTTTGCACATGATCCCGAATAAAATGATGTTTTATATCAATGTGCTTGGATTGAGAATGCTGAATTGGGTTCTTAGCTAAGTTGATAGCACTTGTATTATCACAAAGGATAGGAATTTTGGTGTACCTTAATTGATAATCAAGTAGCTGATTCTTAATCCAGAGCATCTGAGAACAGCAGTTTGCAGCAGACACATATTCAGCTTCAGCAGTTGATAGGGCGACCGTATTTTGTTTCTTGCAAGACCAAGTGATCAAGCATTTTCCAAAGAAGCAGCAGCAGCCACTTGTGCTTTTGCGATCGATCTTATCTCCAGCGTAGTCAGCATCACAATATCCTACAACATCAGAAGAACTACCTTTCTCGTACCAAAGACCAAGATTAGTAGTTCCACTTAAATATCGTAAAATTCGTTTAACTGCAGTTAAATGTGATTGCTTAGGCTTAGACTGGAATCTAGCACAGATCCCAACACTGAGTTGAATATCTGGTCTGGAGGCAGTTAAGTAAGAGAAGTGAGCCGATCATCCCTCGATAGTTGCTTTCTGAGACTTTCTCACCATCTTCATCCAAGTCAATTACTTGAGAGGGATGCATGGGAGTGCTCATGGGTTTGGCCTTATCCATCAGAAACTTCCTCAGAAGTTCTTTGGTATACTTCTCTTGGTGGATAACTGTCCCTTCTGACTCTTGCTTGATTTGCAATCCTAGGAAGAATTTTAATTCTCCCATCATGCTCATCTCGAATTCACCTTGCATAAGCTTGGAGAATTCTTTGCAAAGGCATTCATTGGTTGCGCCAAATATTATGTCATCAACATAAATCTGGACAATCAAGAAGCCAGAGTCTTCTGAGAGTGTAAAGAGAGTTGTGTCTACTTTCCCTCTTGAGAATCCGTTTTTAAGCAGGAAAGAGCTCAATCTATCGTACCAAGCTCTTGGAGCTTGTTTCAGACCATAGAGAGCCTTTGTAAGCTTAAATACATGATCCGGGAATGCATCATTTACAAAACCAGGAGGTTGTTTTACATAAACTTCCTCAGAAAGGTATCCATTCAAGAAGGCAGACTTAACGTCCATCTGATAGAGTTTGAAACCTTTGTGTGCAGCAAAAGCTAGCAACATTCTGATAGCTTCCAATCTTGCGACTGGAGCAAAAGTTTCATCGTAGTCTATCCCTTCTTGTTGGTTGTACCCTTGAGCAACCAATCTGGCCTTGTTTCTCACGACTTGACCGTTTTCATCAAGTTTGTTTCGAAACACCCATTTAGTTCCAATGACACTCTTGCCTTTGGGCTTCTGAGTTAGTTTCCAAACTTGATTTCTCTCGAATTGGTCAAGTTCATCCTGCATGACATTTACCCAGCTAGGATTATCTAACGCCTCTTCTATGGAGTTTGGTTCAAATTCAGAAACCATAGCAAGATTTGTGTAGTTCCTTCTGGTTCTTACGCCACGTTCTGGATCACCCAAGACTTCATTCTGAGAAACGTTCTTCAAGTCTCTTGAACCTCTAATCCCTTTAGGAGTAGGGTTCTGAGAAGGAGACACAGAAGGTTCTCTTTCAGAGTCATCAGAAGCTTGTCCTTCTGAGAATCTAAGTTCCATTGCATTTGGAGAAGTAGATTCTCTAGGTTCTGGAGCTTCGATGATGCTACTAGATTTTCTTTAGATGGAGATGGTTGTTCCATGGGTTGGAAATCAGTCTCATCATCTATAAGAATTTCTTTTTGGCTTTCTCAGAGAGATGTTTAGTTTCTCAAACTCATCTCCTAAGTCTGCATCTTTCTGAGACATGTCCTTACTGAGTTCTTTGAACTTAATATGGATTGTCTCTTCAACACATTTACTCCTTTTGTTATATACATTGTAAGCTTTAGAGACTGAGGAGTATCCTAGGAAGCATCCATCATCGGACTTAGGATCAAACTTAGAGAGTTTGTCCTTTGTGTTGAGAATAAAACAAGAAGAACCAAATACATGGAAATAAGAAATGTTTGGTATTTTATTCTTCCATAGCTCGTAAGGAGTCTTTTTCAGAATTGGTCTCAGAAAGACTCGATTCTGAATGTAGCATGAAGTGTTAACTGCTTCAGCCCAGAAACCTTTTGAAAGTCCGCTTTCTAAGAGCATTGTTCTTGCCATCTCTTGCAGGCTTCGATTCTTTCTCTCAGCCACTCCATTTGTTGAGGAGTTCTGGGAGATGAGAATTCGTGAGCAATGCCCAGATTTCGCAAAACTTTTCGAAAGCATGATTCTCAAATTCACCACCATGATATGATCTTATGGTATGAATGTGCGAATCCTTTTCTGTTGAAACTCTTTCGCAAATGCTTTGAACTTCTCAAAAGTTTCTTCCTTAGAGGCTAGAAAGAAAACCCAAGTGAATCTGGAGTAATCATCCACTATGACAAGACCATAGCGTTTTCCAGAAAGGGAAGTTGTTCTGGTTGGTCCAAAGAGATCCATGTGGAGCAGTTCCAGTGGTTTCTGAGTAGAAATACCACTTTTACTGGGAAAGGAAGCCTTGGTCTGTTTCCCTCTTTCACAGAAGTCGCAGGTTGCATCCTTCTGATACTTAATGCTGGGAAGGCCCTTTACAAGTCCTTTCTGAGAGAGTTCAGAAAGAAGTCTCATATGGGCATGACCAAGTTTCTTATGCCACAGCCATTTGTCTTCTTGGACAGAGACAAGGCACTCCACGTTTTGATCCTTTAGATCATCCAGATGGATAACATAGATGTTACCAACACGTTTTCCTTCCAGAACGATCTTGTCATTTGTGAGATTAATCACATGACAATACTTGGCATAAAACTCAACCTTTAAGCCTTTGTCACAAAATTGACTAATGCTTAATAGATTGTGAGTTAAGCCATCGACCAAAAGTACATCTGAGATTTGTGAGAGGAATCCTTACCAACATCTCCGATTGCAGTGACTCTTCCCTTAGCGCCATCACCGAATCGCACTGTTCCGCCTTTCTTGGGCTTGAGGCTTCTGAACCAGTGCTTGCTTCCAGTCATGTGCCTCGAGCAGCCACTGTCAAGGTACCACTGCTCATCGTGGTGGTGGAGCAGCGCTTGATGATGTACCTGCAGTCACAAAGTTAATAGATTTAGGTACCCATTCTTTGTTGGGTCCTTGCTTGTTAGCTTTCTTGGACTTTTGCCTTCTTTTCTTAGAAGGGTTATGGTTTTGAGAGTCAGAACCCTTTTGTTTGCCCTTTTCAGAAGTACTTGCTTTCTGAGAAGTTTTACCCTTCTGAGAGGGGTTAGTCTTCTTAGAAGGCTTTGCTTTCTGAGTTTTCTTCTTAGCCTTCTGCGGCTTAGAGATTTTTCCTTTTACCAACATAGGGCATTTTTCAGAACCATGACCACTCTTAAAACATGCAATGCACATGCGAGGTGACTTAGTTAAGAATGGATCAATATCATGTGGTTCAAAGACTTCTTCATATCCAAGACCGCTTTTGTCTTTATAGGGTCTTTGACCCCCAAGCAAAAGACTTAGCATCTTCTCACCATTTACCATCTTAACTAAGTCAGAGGTTAGAAGTTCATTTGTCTTTTGTAGTTCGATCATGGCCTTTTCAGCCTTCTCTACTGTGATTGAAGACAAACTTTCTAATGCTTGATACAGGTCATGACTTTCAAGGTATCTACCTTTGAAGTCGTCTCTCTCAAGCCTTAGGTTCTGAACTTCTTGAGTTAGTCTTACATTTTCAGCTTCTAAATTTTTAAAAGATTTTTTGAGATCGCTGAAACTGTTAGCTAACTCGTTTGAGTCTTTCAGAAGATCATAATAAAGTTCTGAGAGCTCATCGTATGAATATGAAAGAGGAGGAGAATTTGGTACCTCTTCTGACTCAGATTCTGTTTCCAGAATGTAGTCAGTTCCTGCCATGAAGCAAACATTAGCTTCTTCTTCCTCACTTGCTGCTTCAGAAGCTTCCTCTTCTGAATCACTCCAGGTTGCAGCCATTGCCTTCTTTTTCCTTCTTGGAATGAATTTCTTCTTCCCTTTGTTTTGTGGACACTCCGTCTTGAAGTGGCCTTTTTCTCCACATCCAAAGCATGTGGCATCTGAAGGCTTTGACTTTCCTTTCTTAGGAGTGAATTCCTTGCCTTTGTTTGGTCTCTTTCTCCAGGCTTTCTTCATTTTCTTTACTAGGAGAGAGATGTCGTCGTCGTCAGAATCTGAGCCTTCATCATTGTCAGACTCAGAAGCTTCTTCAGCTTTGAAAGCTTTGGAAGACTTTCTGACTTGACTGTTCAGAGCCAATCCCTTCTGAGGTCTGGAGGAAGCGGATGGTCCTCCGAGCAACCCTTCCAGTTCGATCTCATGCGTTCTGAGCGAACCAAATAGTACATCCAAACCCAGCTGGTTTAGATCCTTGGCTTCCTGGATTGCTGTGACCTTAGGACGCCATTTTGCAGAAAGGCTTCTGAGGATTTTTCTTACCATCTCAGTGTTTGAGTAAGTCTTTCCCAAGACTTTCAGCTGGTTGATGATATGGAGAAATCTTATTGACATGCTGTCAATAGTTTCCTCAGGCTGCATGCTAAAGGACTCGTATTTGTGTACGAGCATTGAGATTTTCGTTTCCTTGACTTCGTCATTACCTTCGTGCAGCATATGAAGTCTTTCCCAAATCTCTTGTGCAGTATCACATGACACAATTTTGTCATATTCTACCTTGGGTAAAGCACAGAGGAGAATATACTTGGCTTTGAAGTTGAGTTGTATCTTCTCCTTCATCTCTTGAGTCCATTCGTCCTTAGGGACTCGTCTTGTATAGGTTCTGAGTGCTGGAGGTGCCACTCCTGGCTCAGCGTCTGTTGCAACTACAGCGTCCTCTGTAATTGTCTGCAGAGGCTGATAGTATCCATTCTTGATCCTATCCCATAAGTCTAGACTGGTGTGCTTGATGAATAGCGTCATCCTGTCACGCCAGTAGTCGAAGCTGTCTCCGAGAAACATCGGGGGTCTGTTTATTGAAGCCCATCTGATATGAATGCAGCTGGTGAATTCATATTTCCCTTCGTGGATCTTTTTCCTTGACACTGCGAAGTGCTCAACCCCTTAAGGACCGAGCTCTGATGCCAATTGAAAGTGTATGTGTGCACGAGAAGGGGGGTTGAATCGTGCAAGTTTTAAAAATTACTTCTTAAAACTTTTACTTAGAAAGCTGTTTTTACTCAGAAGGTAGATTTTAAAGTTTGCAGCGGAAATTGCTTTCTGAGAAGATTAAGTTTCTGAGAAAGTTCCTTTCTGAGTAGTTTTAAGAAAATGACTTTAAGTTAGAGTTTCTTAAACGCTTTCTGATTTTAATCAATAAAGTTTTCACGAGACCTCTTAATTAAAATCGTGGTAGAGTTTTTCTCAAAGATTTATGCAAGTAAAGAGTAAGGGAGAAAAGCTTAACACAAAGAATTTTATACTGGTTCGGTTATAACCAACCTACTCCAGTCCCCAACCTTCAGTTGAGAGTTCTTGGATATTCTTCTTAAAGTGCATTCCCAGACAACAATGCCTTTACCAAGTAAAGGACTTCCACCACTTCACAACCCGAAGTGGATTTCCTTGCCTCCAACACTAGAGGACTTCCTTGCCTTAACCACTTAAGGACTTCCTTGCCTCACAACCGAGGACTTCCTTGCCTTAATCACTTAAGGACTTCCTTGCCTCACAACCGAGGACTTCCTTGCCTTAATCACTTAAGGACTTTGAACTTTGCCTCAAACACCAGAGGACTTAAACCTGCCTTCACACAAAGAAGGACTTAGCGTTTTTCGAATGTTGGTTTTGATCAAAAACAACTACCAAGACTAAGTTACAAACCTAGTTTTACACTTAGTAGACTTCTAGAAATAACTTACACAAGGTAAGGATTTACACCAATAATGAACTAGAAGATTTTAGCAAAGTTCGAAAAACAACTTTTGACAAATTGTCTTTCTGAGAAAAATTCAAGTTCGAAATATGATTTCAAATTGACAGAGTTTTTGCTCAGTTTGTTTAAGAATTTTTCGCGCTTAAGTTTCGTCAATTTACTCTGTAATTTGTTCTCATATTTATAGGGGTTAATGTGCCACGAATTTGAAGTTTCTCTTTGCTGATGTGGCTGTGTTCTTTTCGGAACGGCTCCCTGCTACAATCAGCGCGAAATGAGGAACTTTTCAGAACTGCACAGTGCGCGTGTTCCCACTTCCTTAGCTTGTTGTAGCGAGCTTTCTGAGACTGCTTGCGATCCCTTGAGTCCAGACACTTGATTGCTTCTGAGTCCAACTTTCTGAGAGTTGTACGGACTTCTGAGGCGAACCTTCTGAGAACTACTAGTCGCAAGGTCTTCTGAGACCCTTCTGAGGTGACAGTGTTCTTTCCTCAGAAACATGTTTTCACCTTCTGCGCTTCTGAGACATCCTTTCTGATATCTTTGGCGCTATGATTTTATCAATTGATCTTGAGGCTACTTGATGTTTTGTCTTGGTCTTTACTCATGGTATTGCAATAATCTAAAGCTTTCTGAGACACTTAGCACACATATTAGCAAAACCTTAACTAAAATTTTTATACTTATGGCTTACCTTGTTATCATTAAAACTTTCATAACTCTAAGAGAATTATGCCTAATTCTCTCAGAAGGGTTCTGGAGCTTACAGAGCATTCATCTTTGATCTCATCTGCTTGCCCATGACAGGTCTAGGCATTATCTTAGGCATGGATTGGTTGTCCGCCAATCGAGTCTTGCTTGATTGCCATGCAAAATCTGTGATTTTTCCTTCTATTCCTTCTGCATTAGTCACACCTGTAGAGTTGTATGTTAGTGCCATTAGGCTTAACTGTTGTGGGGTTTCGAGTGATGCCTACATGTTTCTCGCCGCTAGTGAGGTTGTAAAGGGTCAGGTGTTGAGTGAGCTTCCCGTAGTGAGAGATTACCCGAAGGTTTTGAAGGTGCTTGTGACGTGAGAAGGGGGGTTGAATCACGTCTACTCAAAAACTTTGTTACCTGAAACTTGCAAGTCTGATCAAGCTATAAGCTTGTCTTGTTAAAGAGTGCAGCGGATTAGTGAGTGTAGCAAGTTTAGGTTTTGAATAGCATAGCCTTAGGTGTAAGGCTTGCTTATGTTTTGATAACTTAGTGATTGTAGATTAAGTTAATTTATCTAGCCTTTGAGCTTTGGCTCTATGTGGCTAACTTATGTTGCTTTAACTTAGTTAGGTGCAAGTGTGTGTACTATGTGATATGCGAAATTACTATGCAAAGAGTAAGGTAGAGAGAGTGCACACAGTACGTTTTTATACTAGTTCGCCAATGTGCCTACTCCAGTCCTCAAGCTTCACTTGAGAGTTTACTAATCACCACCTCCAAAGACTTGAAGGATTTCTGCCTCAGCACACCACTGGGGACTTCTTGCACTTCACACCTGAAGTGACTAACTGCACCTCAGCCTAAACATGACTTCCTTGCCTTCAACACAGAAGGTCTTTCTACCCTGCCTTGAACCTTCAAGGACTTCTGCCTTCACAACTAGAAGGACTTGTACAAACAGTGAATTGAAGAGATTCTCGTGATTCTAAGAATCAAATAAGAACTTAGATGCAACTAAGTTTTTTTCTTATTTGATCTTCTAAGCTTAACTTGCAAAAGCAAGAGTATTCAAATTGTTCTAGCTTAAACCTTACAAATTACCCCTTTTGATCTAAATATATATGAATTCGAGTACAAATAATTGTTAGGATTTTTGACAGTTTCGGCTTTTTTGTTCTTGATTCTCTTGATGTTCTTGTCAAATGATGGGGTATTTATAGGCATCCAAGTCCACTTCCAAATAAGGAATCTTTGAACTTGACTTTAATGCTTGAGCTCATGCTTCCATGCGCCTATGCTTGCTTGAGCTTCCTTGGTGTGCTTAGCTTGTTCTACTATCACCAAGCCTAGGTGATTAGCTTTGGTTGCTAGGTAGCTTTGCTTACTAGCTTGAGCTTGCTTGAGCTTTCTAGATGTGTTGAGCTTGTATTTTGCTCCACTTAGAGGTAGCTTGTGTTGCAAGAAGCTTCCCTTGGTGTCTTGAGCTTATGCTATGCTCCACCTATAGCTTGCTTGTGGTGCAAGAAGCTTCCCTTGATGCTTTGAGCTTATGCTATGCTCCACCTATAGCTTGCTTGTGGTGCAAGAAGCTTCCCTTGGTGTCTTGAGCTTATGCTATGCTCCACCTATAACTTGCTTGTGGTGCAAGAAGCTTCCCTTGGTGTCTTGAGCTTATGCTATGCTCCACCTATAGCTTGCTTGTGGTGCAAGAAGCTTCCCTTGGTGTCTTGAGCTTATGCTATGAGCCTCTAACTATAGCTTATGCTATGAGCCTCTAGCTTTAGCTTGTGCTATGCGTATCTTAGCTCCTTAAGCTTATGTTATGCGCCTCTTAGGTGCTCTTTTGCTTCAGGTGTTTTCTTAATATTTTTAATACCTCATAGGTTAACCTCCTGAAACACTTGATGAAACCATTAGTATTCACAAGCAAAATTCTTATCCAACACTTAGAGATTTTTATCATTCAAAACATCTTATGACAATGTAGGGTTCTTGGAGCTAACAGGTTTTCCCTGAGGACATACCCGAGTTTCCCCCAGCCAGAGAGGTTGAGTTTGCCATAGATCTAGTACCCGGGACGGGGACCCATATCCATAGCACCCTATAGGATGGCCCCCGAAGAGTTGGCAGAGCTTAAGACTCAGTTGGAGGAGCTGTTGGAGAAGAGGTTTGTTAGACCGAGTGTATCACCTTGGGGAGTGCGGTGTTGTTAGTGAAGAAGAAGGACGGGAGCATGAGGTTGTTGATAGACTACAGGCAACTGAACAAAGTGACCATCAAGAACAAGTACCCGCTGCCTAGGATAGACGATTTAATGGACCAGCTGAGAGGTGCCCAGGTGTTTTCGAAGATAGACTTGAGGTCAGGGTACCATCAGATTCGTGTGATGGATGAGGACATCCCGAAGATGGCTTTCAGGACTCGTTATGGTCACTACGAGTTCACATTCATGTCCTTTTGGGCTGACCAACGCTCCTGCAGTGTTCATTGACTACATGAACAGGATCTTTAGACTCTATTTGGATAGATTCGTTGTTGACTTCATCGACGACATTCTGATCTATTCGAAGACGCGTGAGGAGCATGAGAGCCATCTGAAGGTGGTGCTGGAGGTGCTAAAGGAGAAGAAGCTCTTCGCGAAGCTGTTGAAGTGCGAATTCTGGATGAAGGAGGTGAAGTTCTTGGTGCATGTTGTGTCGAAGGGAGGCATCTCTGTGGACCCTAGTAAGATAGAGGCTGTGATGAGCTGGGAGCGACCTACTACGGTGACTGAGATTCGGAGCTTTCTTGGGCTAGCCGGATACTACCGTAGGTTCATTTCGAACTTCTCTCAGATAGCATTACCCTTGACGAAGCTTACTAGGAAGAATGCTACTTTCGTTTGGTCAGAGGAGTGCGAGAGTAGTTTCACAGAGTTGAAGAGTAGGTTGACCTCGACTCCCGTGCTTACACTACCAGACCCCAACGAGCCCTTTGAGGTTTACTGTGATGCTTCAGGGAAGGGGTTGGGTTGCGTGCTAATGCAGCATCGCAACGTTGTGTCATATGCTTCACGGCAGTTGAAGCCACACGAGCTTAATTACCCGACTCATGACTTGGAGCTTGCGGTAGTGGTGTTTGCTCTGAAGATGTGGAGACACTACCTGTATGGGGTCAGGTTCGAGGTGTTTTCTGATCACAAGAGTCTCAGGTATCTGTTTGATCAGAAGGAGCTGAACATGAGGCAGAGGCGCTGGATGGAGTTCCTGAAGGATTATGATTTTGAGCTGAACTACCATCCAGGGAAGGCGAATGTGGTTGCGGACGCGTTGAGTGGTAGGACGGTGAGCGTTGCCCACATGACGGTCAGAGAGGCCCAGCAGATAGAGCAGTTTAGGAACCTGGACCTAGGAGTTACCCTTACCCCCACCAGTATGAGAGTGAGTCATCTCCAGGTGTCGAGCGTTTTTCTGAAGGAAATCGCGAAAGCGCAGCAGGAGGACGAGGAGTTCGAGAAGGTGTTGAAGGCTGCTTGCGAGGGGAGATTGCAAGGTTTTGCGGTGGACGGGGATGGCTTATGGAGGTTTGAGGGGTGAGTGTGCGTTCCTGCGAGTGGTGAACTTCGGAGAGCGATTCTGGAGGAGGCTCATAAGAGCCATTTCACCATTCATCCTGGGATAGATAAGATGTACCAGGATTTGAGGAAGATGTTCTGGTGGCAGGGACTGAAGAGAGACGTAGCAGAATGGGTCAGTAAGTGCCTGGTATGTCAGAAAGTGAAGGCGGAGCATAGGAGGATGCCAGGACTGCTACAACCGCTGAGTGTGCCGGAGTGGAAGTGGGAGAGCATATCCATGGACTTCGTGTCTAGGTTGCCAAGGACTCAGGCAGGGCACGACGCGGTGTGGGTTATCGTTGATTGACTGACCAAGTCGGTTCACTTTTAGGCGATCAGGATGACCTACCCTCTAGAGAGGTTAGCGGAGATCTATGTTCGGGAGGTGGTGAAGCTGCATGGTGTGCCGAAGACAATAGTCTCGGATCGTGATCCGAGGTTCGCGTCGTTTCTAGAGAGCTTTCCAGAAAGCTCTCGGTTCGGAGTTGAGCATGAGCACGGCATATCATCCACAAACAGATGGTCAGTCGGAGAGGACTATTCAGACTCTGGAGGACATGTTGAGGGCATGTGTGCTAGATGGTCTTGGAAGTTGGGACACGTTGCCCTTGATAGAGTTCTCCTACAACAACAGTTACCAAGCGAGTATAGGGATGGCGCCTTTCGAGGCTTTGTATGGGAGGAAGTGCAGATCACCCTTGTGTTGGCATGACCCAGGTGAGGCGAGTGTTCTAGGACCCGACCTTGTGAGGGAGACGGCTGAGCAGGTGAGGAGGATTAGGGAGAGGATGCTCGCGGCCCAAAGCCGCAAGAAGAGCTATGCCGATCAGAGGAGACGACCCTTAGAGTTCTCAGTAGGCGAGCATGTTTTTCTGCGAGTTACCCCTACGATAGGTATAGGTCGAGCCATGAAAGTTAGGAAGCTTAGCCCTAGGTACCTTGGTCCCTTCGAAGTCTTGAGTCGTGTCGGGTCAGTCGCTTACCGAGTGGCCTTACCTCCTAGTCTTTCAAACTTGCATGATGTCTTCCATGTTTCTCAGTCGAGGAAGTACATCTCCGATCTTAGTCATGTCTTAGAGTCGGAAAGTGTACAACTAAGGGATGATTTATAATGAGTTGCCCCCTATGAGTATCGTTGACCGCAACGTAAAGAGGTTAGGACAGAAGGATGTGCCTTTGCTCAAAGTGGCTCTAGACGGAGGTCGGTTAGGAGACTTCACTTGGGAATTGGAGGACGAGATGCGTCGCCAGTTTCCCTCTATGTTTTCAGGTACGAATTTCGAGGACGAAATTCTTTTAAGGGGAGGAGAAATGTAACACCCCGATCTTTATTAAGTCCTAATTAAAGGAAATTAAGGGTACTGGACTTTAATTGGATTTGAGTGAACATGATTCCCCTAGTTTCAAGTATCCATGATATGTGTTTTTATGAGTGTTCATGTGTGTTTTGATGTTATGTTAAGTTACTATGGATGTACGTATGTTGTTGTATGAGTTGAGACACTTTAGAGGTGTTTTGGGGCATTTTTCAAGCCCAGTAATCGATTACAGCTCTTTGGTAATCGATTACAGCAAGTCGAGTTTCATATTTGGGTATTTACGGAGGTCTGTAATCGATTACAGAACCCTGTAATCGATTACCACGTGCGCAGAGCGCGTTTTTATATGTTTTAAGTAACGGGCGGGCCCCACGATGACTCTTAAACCGTATTAGCTCAGCATATACGAAAGTAAACCCTATTTTCCACCTCATTTGATCAGAAAACTCTCTCTCATCATCCTAGAGCCTCCATTGCTTTTCTCTCAAAAACTCTCAAAGTCATAGCCACTCCACGTCAAGAAACACCCACAAATACTCACCCAATCCCAAAAACAATTATATATTCTTGATCCTCTCACCGTGCCGGACGTTTCTACTGGTTGTTTTTCTCCGGAAAGGGGTCATCGTTGGAGTCGGGCCGTTCGTGAAGCTAGGGTTTCGTCTAGAACAAGGATTTGTCTTCAAGAGGTAGGGGTTAGGCGTTCTAAATGTCATGTAATTGTATGTATGTTGATGAATTGATGAAGTTTTGAATGTTGTTCGTTGTTTTTCCCATTAGGGTTCATGAAATGGTTGATTTATGAAAATGATTTTGAAAAAGAAAGGGGTTTTTCAAATTGAAAAGTGTTTTGAACGTATTTTTATGTTTGATAATGGTATGACAATGTTTTCTATCGATTGGGACGATGTTAGGTTCATATTTTGGCCAATGGCTATTGAAAATCGTGTTTTTGGAACTCTAGAATCGTATTTCACGACTTCGTAATCGATTACAGGGCTTCGTAATCGATTACGATGTCTGAATTTTCAATAGCGAGAAGATGCTGCTCTCTGGTAATCGATTACAGAGCTGCGTAATCGATTATAGTAATCGATTACCTGTCTGTGTAATCGATTACAGTAATCGATTACCAGTCCGTTTAATCGATTACAACAGTGTTGTTAGTGCGAAAATGAACTGTTTTGACCCTTTATGCACCCTAATGCATTCTACAACCAGTATGGATGATATGTATGAGTTAATTATGATTTGTATGCAAGTTTAAATGTTGATTTGGTGATGATATGTTGATATGTTATGTTTACATGAGATAAATGATGATAATATATGTTTATGTGAATTATGTATGTGATGCAGGTGTATGTTATGTGTTGTGAGCTGAGACGTCACTGGGTGGCGCATATATGTGGTTAAGACGTCACCGGGTGGCGCATAGTTAATAAAGACGTCACTGGGTGGCGCAAAGATACATAGTAGCCTTCTACTTGTGATTGAGAGGTTGTAGGAGGGGGTTGGCATCCTCGGCGCTACAGGTCCTTCACTTGCAGTTGGTGAATATCCCCTTTTTTCCCATTTCGTTAGGATGAGCTCATTCCTAGGGGTGGGTGCAACGGAGGTTACAGGAGGGTGGATAGGTCATAAGACATAATAAGAGATAGAATGTTATGAGATTGCAATACAGTAAAGTTTAAGAAAACGTAGCAAGATATTTTGATTAAGTTTTCCCTATATGACTAGATGGCACGTAGAGCACACACGAAAGATATACTTATGTACAATATATGTATGATGTAAAATGAACAAGAGGCACTTAGGTAAATCGTTCCAGGAAAGATGGTTTTCGAACTTATAACTGAAATTGAATTCATTCATGCTACACCTATTTTACTTATAAACCTGGAGCGGCTCCCCTACTGAGTTACTTCCTAGTACTCACCCCACGTTTTTCCCCCCATTTTAGATGGAGATTCAACAGGACACAGGAGCGGATGAGGAGCCCGCACAACTTTAGTTTCATGCAGTTTATTTATTTCTAGACTTATCAGTTTCTGTTATTACGTTATGGATTGTGTTTATTTCGGATGTTAGCATTTATTTGTATTTACTCTGAGTCCGGACATATGTTAGCCGGCATTTACTTTTCAGTTATGGTTTTGTATTCGTGGAGTCTTATGGGTCTCAGTTTTAGGCTCATGAGATAACACCTACTACTACTATTTACTTTCTTGATTGTATGTTTGGGGAGACTTTGTTTGTTTACTTTCATTTATTTTATGAGGTATTATTTAGACCATATCGTATGTTACATATTATCGTTATATTATGTGCAATGCCTTTATGTTTATATTCCGCAAACGATTTTCGAAAAAAATTCTCCCATGTATTTTCCGCGTATATGTATTTCAAAACACAAGTATAAGTATGATAACAGGAGGTAACCCTTATGAAATGGCCCTAAATGACTATAGCACTAAGGGCTATCTAGTAGGGTGTTACACAGGACAAGACTGAAAATAAAGGTTAGAGTAATCATGTATTGGAGACTTCCAAACTTTAAAAATGCATCTAAGGAGTCATTGATCAAGATGATTTTTCTATATGAGCAGGTAATAACGTTTCTATGTTCATAATATTATTATCATCATTATTTATTATTTGAGTTGATAACAGTATGGTCTAATCTCGATCTCCAATTTTTCCATAATAAAAATGTTCAGCTAAAATATTATAATTTATTTATTTAATTATAAATTATTTAATATCGTAACTTTTGTCTATGTCATTTTATTCAATAGTTCAATTGATTTTTAAATATAGGAAGATGTTGCATTTTTTTATCAATTTATTGATTAATTAACTTTTACACGGGAAATGCTAAATATAAATAATGAACATATCATTTTATTGAGTTTTTTTATTTTTGAAAAAGAATAAATATGAATACTTAGTAATTATTAATATAATTAGAGATTTTTAATATTTTTGTTACTTATGAATAATTATGAACGTGAATCAGTAAATTTTTAATATTTTTGTTGATTGTTGGATGAGAATAATTATGAATAATTAGTAACTATTAGTGATTGGTAATTAGTAATTTTTAATATTTTCTATGATTTCATTAATTTTAGTGATTGATAATCTGTAAATTATGAACATTTTTATTAGTTGATTATTAAAAGAGAATAAATATGAATATTATGAATAAGAATTTGAGATTGAAAAAAAAATTACATGATTGAATAAGAATTTGCTGATTTTTATTGATTGATAAAAGGGTATGGCAATAATCACTTCCTATATTTCGTATATGTTTATTCAATATACATGATTTGTTTACAAAAATAATTTAAAAACTATATATTTATTTTACATGATAAGTAGTTCTTAGACACTTCATCAAGATTCTTTTTCAATTTTATGTGCATTTACTGATATAAGAATAATTTTATTTATGTATTTTTTTTATTTGTAAAATAGATTTTATAAATAATATATTTTCATTTAATTTATTTTTATAAAAATATTTCTATTTCATTAATTATTTAATATTTTAAACACAAAATTTGGTATTATCACGTGCATCACACGGGTTAAAAGACTAGTTATATATATAAATTTGTTAATTTTACATACTTAACACAATTTAATTTTTTAATGCAAACATATTCAATTATTAACACATTTTTTTTTGTTATATTTTAAACATATTTAGGTTGAAAATATAGAGGATATAACTGAAATAAATTAAAAGATGGAGGGTATGATGTTCATAAAATTTCATTAAAGGGTCCAGTCCATCTTTGTCCATCCCAATCCATCCTTATTTGAGTGAAAACAAATTTTGTGTCTTTCCTGTTCATAGAAACAAATTTTAGTCCTTCTGTGTCCATGTCCTACAAATCAAACATGATTAGTCTATCTCAGTATCTATCTTTTATGTCCTGGGACAACTACCAAACACTACCTAAAATTCCTACTCTCCCAAATTAAATAGTCCTCTTCCACATAACCTAACATTACCACCAAAACTCACCCCAAAAACCACATCTTTCTCATTCCAATCTCACCAGAAATAACTGTAAATAAGTGAAAAAGATTTTCCTAAAAAATTATATGATAATGAAATGAAAAGATTTTTAGAAAGGAATGGAAAGATGAGATAGAAGATAAGAGGAAAAAGAATTTATTTATGAATGTTACAACACCAATAAAATCAAAAACCCTTTCTTCCCTCTTTTGTATATAGAGAGTAGGGGGAGAACAGAGAAAATGAAGGTGTGTGTTTGCACGAAAAGGGGGTTGAATCGTGCTGTGAATTTAAAAATCTTTTCCCAAAACAAGTTCTTAGAAAAACTGGACTTAGAAGCAGTTCCTTCAAAGTAGCAGCGGAAGTCTTTCTGAGAAGATATTGCTTTTGAGAAGATTTGTCTTCTGAGAGAGTCAACCTTCTGAGAAATCAAAATGAATTTACAGTTTCAGTTTAAAACACTTTAACTTAAGATTGTTCAACTTAAAAGATTGAATCAGAAGGTTAAGTTTTTCAAAGAATTATTTATTAAGGTTTTCAATGTATGAGTTGTTTAAGGAAAGAGAGAAAAACACACAAGAATTTTATACTAGTTCGGCTCAACCTTAGCCTACTCCAGTCCTCAACCTTTAGTTGAGATTTCCTTAGATATTTTTCTTGAAGTGCCTTCTCAGGCAACACCACCTTTATGCTCGTAAAGGATTTTCATCATCTCACAACTCGAGGGGGATTTTTTTGCCTCAAACACAAGAGGACTTTCCTTGTCTTAATCCTAAGGACTTTTCTTGCCTCACACTCGAGGACTTTACTGCCTCATACAATCGAGGACTTTAGATGCCTCACAACCAAGGGCTTAGAGTTTTTACAAAGATGTGTTTTAAATTTAAAAACACTAACAAGTTACTTAGACCCAGCTAAGTTAAAACACTTGATAGACTTCTAGATTTAACTTACACAAGTGTAAAAATAAAACAGTAAAGCACTAGAAGATTTTTACAAGTTTTTCTTTTTAGAAGGTGAAGTCCTTCTGAGAGAATTTTTTCTAAGTTTCAAACAGATTTTCAATTTGAGAGCGTTTCAGCACTTTGATTCAATTAGTTTCTTTTCTATTGATTTGAGCATTCTTTTGCTATTTATAGAGAATGAATCTGCTGATTTTTGAAAGCTTTTTGGTGCTGATGTGGCTTCAGTTCTGGTTCAGAACGGCTCCTTGCACTGTCAGCGCAAACCCTGGAACTTTTCAGAGTTTGCACAGTGCACAGCTTCCAATGTTTGCTTGGGAATGTTCTAAGCTCATTGAGAACTTTCCTTGTGGTTAGAGTCTTGAGACTTGATCACATCCAGATGGTCCCTTCTGAGAGAGTCGAGCCTTCTGAGTGACGAGCCTTCTGAGACCCAAAATTCAATACTGTCTTCTGAGAGGCTCTTTCTGATTCTGAATTTTGTTCTTTATTCCAGGCTTGCATTTTTCACCTTGTTGCTTCTAAGTCATCCTTTTTGGGTTCTTCTAAGCATCAGATTGTTCTTTCATTTTTTATGTTACTTTGCAAATGCTCGAAACTTTATCCGAATGGATTGTGTTCTTCTCAAGATTTAGTTTTCTGAGAACCACTTAGTATACTGTCACAACGTCCCCGAGGGGTGCCGTGACTAAAAATGGAGGAAAATGGAGTCACCACCTATTTTAATTATGGAAAAATTGGAAAACCTTTATTTTGTGGAAAACTAGCTTTTTTAGAGATAAGGTTCGGGAGTCGAGTTATGATTAGGGAAGGGTGAGAATTTAATCTCATTGCACCCCTAATACATATGTAATAAATACGGTTACCCTAGAGCAAATTATGTAAATCTATATTTATAATTTAATAACATTTAAATTCCCCTTTAAATTGAAATGAATGAAACTAAACACATAAAGAAGGAACAAAATGATTTGAAATTTAATTTTGGGTTGACAGGTTGTAGCCTGCGCCGACGTATCCTCTGGTGCAATGAGTAACTCAAACCCACGTCGTTCTAGTAAAAAATGCTTGTGCGTTGTGTTTTTTTAGAAAGAGCTGAGTGCAGGGCGATTATGAGTCGCACAAGTACCCCACAAATCTATTATTTCGAGGATGATTATATTATCTCATACAACGAAAAATCAAATTGTGAAAAATATTTTGTAGAATTTTGTTTTGATGTTAATTTGATAGAAAATAAATTGAATTTTATTTAAGAAAATGATTTGTTATGTAAGAAAAAGGATTTTTTCAGGGTACAGGACGGTATAATTCGCACAAGTATCCCACAAATCTATTATTTCGAGGATGATTATCTCGTACAACGAAATAATAAATTGTGAAAAAGATTTTGTAAATTTATTTTGATTTTAATTTGAAAGAAGATTATTTGAATTTTGTTTTAAAAGGAAATAATTTATTATTTATGAAAAAGATACTTTTAGGGTACAGGACGATATGATTCGTACAAGTACCCCACAATTTATTATTTTGAGGATGATTATCTCATACAACAAAACAAAAAATTGTAAAAAAAAGATTTTTGAGTTGATTTGATTTTAATTGAAAGAGAATAAAAGTTGAGTTAAAAAGGAAATAGTCATTTTAAGAAAAAAAGATATTTTTAGGGCACAAGACGATGTGATACGAACAAGTGTAAGCTCCAGAACCCTTCTGAGAGAATTAAGCATAATTCTCTTAGAGTTATGAAAGTTTTAATGATAACAAGGTAAGCCATAAGTATAAAATTTTACTTAAGGTTTTTGCTAATATGTGCGCTAAGTGTCTCAGAAAGCTATAAATTATTGCAATGCCATGAGCAAAGACCAAGACAAAACATCAAGTAGCCTTGAAATCAATTGATAAAATCATAGCGCCAAAGATATCAGAAAGGATGTCTCAGAAGCGCTGAAGGTGAAAACATGTTTCTGAGGAAAGAACACTGTCGCCTCAGAAAGGTCTCAGAAGACCTTGCGACCAGTAGTTCTCAGAAGGGTCTTCCCTCAGAAGGTTTGCCTCAGAAGTCCGTACAACTCTTAGAAGGTTGGACTCAGAAGCAACCAAGTGTCTGAACTCAAGGAAGCACAAAAAGTCTCAGAAAGCTCGCTACAACTAGCCAAGGAAGTGGGAACACGCGCACTGTGCAGTTCTGAAAAGTTCCTCATTTTGCGCTGACTGTAGCAGGGAGCCATTCTGAAAAGGACACAGCCACATAAGCAAAGTGAAAGCTTCTAATTTCGCGGCTCTTTGATGCCTATATATATGAGTTCAATTCCAGAGCAATGTGACGAAACTCTTGCGCTAAAAATCTTGATTAAACGTGCCAAAACTCTGTTGAATTGAAAATCATTTTGCGAAAACTTAGAACTTTCTCAGAAAGACAATTTTTACGAAATTGTTTCTCCAACTTTGCAAAATCTTCTAGTTCTGAATTGGTGTAAATTCTTACATTTGTAAGTTAATTCTAGAAGTCTACTAAGTGTAAAACTAGGTTTGTAACTTAGTCTTGGTAGTTATTTTCGATCAAATCAAACCTTCGAAAAACGCTAAGTCCTTCTTTGTGTGAAGGCAAGTTTAAGTCCTCTGGTGTTTGAGGCAAAGTTCAAAGTCCTTAATTGATTAAGGCAAGGAAGTCCTCTGTTGTGAGGCAAGGAAGTCCTTAAGTGTTTAAGGCAAGGAAGTCCTCTAGTGTGAGGCAAGGAAATCCACTTCGGGTTGTGAAGTGGTGGAAGTCCTTTACTTGGTAAAGGCAGTGTTGTCTGAGAAGGCACATTAAGAAGAATATCTAAGAACTCTCAACTGAAGGTTGAGGACTGGAGTAGGTTGGTTATAACCGAACCAGTATAAAACTTCTTGTGTTAAGCTTTTCTCCCTTACTCTTTAATTGCATAAAGCTTTGAGAAAAACTCAACCACGGTTTTAATTAAGAAGTCTTGTGAAAACATTACTGATTAAATCAGAAAGCGTTTAAAAGATTATAACTCAAAGTCATTTTCTTAAGACTTCTCAGATAGGAACTTTCTCAGAAAGACTAAGTTCTCAGAAACTTAATCTTCTCAGAAACCTATTTCCGCTGCAAGCTCTTAAATCCACTTTCTGAGTAAAAACAGCTTTCTAAGTAAAAGTTTTAAAAGATAATTTTCAAAACTTGCACGATTCAACCCCCCTTCTCGTGCACACATACACTTTCAACAAGTACCCTACAGTCTGTAATTTCGAGGATGATTATCTCATACAACGAAATAAATTGTAAGAAAAAGATATTTTTAGGGTACAGGACGATACAATTCGCACAAGTACCCCCGCCAATTGCGATCCTTGAGGATGATTAAATCATACAACGAGACCATGAATAAAAAGGAATTTTGTGAATTTGTTTTGATTTATTGTAAAAAGAAATAAATTGAGTTTTTGTTTATTTAAAAAAGAATAATAATAATAATAATAATGATAATAATAATAATAATAAATGAATAAAAACCCAAACCCCCCTTTTAACCCTAATTCTTTAATAGGGAAAGAAGGGAAGAGGAAGGTTCTGGCGGCGGTAGCAACCTCGGACAAGGAGAAAGGAGAACGGCGATGCGGCGGCGCGCCGCTACTACTGCCGTTGAGGTCTGTCGGCGAAGAGGGAGGAAGACTGAGAGCAAGGGTGAGAGAGAGAGAAGCTTTTGCTGCTATGTTGTCGCGGATGAGAGGCGCGCGGGGCTCCGGCAGAGAGAGAGACAGAGGAAGAGCGGCGCGACGATGGAGGCTGGAGCGTTGCGGGTGGCTGGTGGCTGTGGGAAGGTACCGTGGAGGGAGTGGGGAGCAAGGTGAGACAGAGGTGCCTTGGAGGTGAGTGCGACTTCGCCGCCGCTGCTGCTGGTAGATGCGAGAGTCGGGCGTGGGTGCGAGGGAAGAATGGCGGCAGGAGGAGGGACCGCCGGGTCCGTGCTTGTTCGCGGTGCTATGATCGTCCAAGGAGGGCGCCACCGCGGAGGAGAGAGAAGGCCTCGGCTGCTGCCATTGTTGCTGTTATTGCTGTTTCTTTTTCTATTTTTTTTGTGTAAATTGATTTTTGGTTTTGTTGCTGGTGGTGATGAACGGTGGTTTATGGTGGTGGCATGGTGTTGACGCTCGTCATTGGTGGTGGATGTGATGATGTGAGAGTGGTGGTGAGCACTATGGTGGTGTGCCCGTAATGATGATATTACTGTGATGGTGATAACACAATTGTGACGACAGTGGTGAAGATGGTGGCTATGTGGCTGCCATCGTTGCTCCCTATTTTTACTTTTTGTAATGAAATATATAGAAGCTACCTAGGTTAAAATTAGCATTAATGCAAATGAAATTTTGATTGATTTTTGTTTGATTGTGATTTGATTTAATTTGTGATAATTGTGTGTGATGAGATTGTGATTGATGCAATTGTGATTATGTTTTATGCAATGAGATTATGCTAAATTTGATTGTAATTATGTGATTTAATGAGATGCTGATCATGATTTTATTTTTATTTATTTTTTGTATTTTTTGATTTTTCTATTTTTAAATAAATGTCCGGACAAAATACGGTGTTTACACGTACATATTAGTCCTTATCAATCAAAATCTTTACCATTGAATTTAGATTGTTATCATTAAAACATTTATATTGTATAAGACAAAAATTTAAATCTTAATTTCTCTTAGAAGGGTTCTGGAGCTTACAAAAGAAACTGCCTTAAGAAGTAAGGGAATGTGGAAGACGGAAAAAAAGGGTTATTAAAGGATAAGAAGAAATTAGGATTGTGAGAAAATTTTGAAAGAGTTTATGAGAAAGGAAAAGTGATAGAGGGATGTGGGAGATAAAAGGGCAAAGGCAGGCAGAAACCAAATTTGTCTTGAGAGGTTGTAGTTAGAGAGGAATTTGGGAGGATTTTTTTTGGGTGGCATGTGATGTCTATCTGTGAACACCAAATGGGATGGTTTTGGTCATTAGAAGAGAAAGGAGAAGGGTCCCAATCATGGAGGGTATTATTAGGATCTATGAGGGATGATTTTATTGAGAGAAAAGAGATGAGAGTGAGGGGAAGTGGTGATGTATAAGAGGCTATATCAGCCAAAAAGTAGAAGAATGTGATGAAAAGGAAGAGAAAAGGTTTCTTCCTAGTTGTTGAGTGGTGATGGTGGAAGAGAATGAGGTGGTAGTGGTGGTGTTAGAGGTAGGAAGATGAAGATTTGAGGTTAGGTCAAAGTATAGGGGAACTACCACAGTGTCACCATTAACGCCGTTAACAAACACCTCAATTTTTCCATTAATATTGTTTGACCAGAGGTCATCAATTTTACATTTAGTCAAACTAATTCAATTTTTCATGGGGTAATTTGTCAATAAAGTCTTTGGTGGTTGATTTTATCTACGATAAAATCTTCCGTGTTCTTTTTTGGTACTTCACTCTTCAATTTAAAATTTTATAAAACTATATGATCTATAGATTAATTAATTTTTTGAATTAAATTTAATAAAACACGAAACAATTTGTCTCTATTTGCAACCCGTTTGGATAGTTAAGATTTTGGCATTGCGATCAAGAAAATTGAGTTAGAAAAAAGTGATGATGTTTGTTTTGCATTTTTATTTCATAAATAAGTGACTATTTTTGAAAATAATTGATTCTATTTAAAGCTATAAATACTAGCTTTTATTTTTACTCTCTCACAACAACCCTCTCAAATCCACTTTTTAACATCTTTTTCAAATATAAATCAATTTTTTCTATATCAATTATTTTAAAAGCAATTCTTCCAATATCAATTATTTTAAAAGTAAATTTATTAAAATCTAAACCAAACAAACTCCTGATTGGTGCAATTCTTTCATTTGAGTTGAAAATAAATAATTTAGATCAACGTTATTTTATATTTTTACAAGTTAATAACTTTGAAAGTAAAAAATATTGATTTTCACTTCTATTGTCTCATAATAATCCTCTTAAGTTTATTTTTTTAACATCTTCTCAAATACTCCATTTTTTTTAATTGTCCAATTTAGAGATGCATATTTTTCCTTTTACTTGTCCATTTCAAAATTTAAGACAAACTTTATTATTTTCTTTCTATTTTATCCTTATTTAATACTCATTGTCTCTTTTACCAAGTAATATAATAAATACATATATTTAATTATTGATAAAGGGTAATTTAGTAAAATATAGATATACTTTTGTTAACTTTAATTAATTTTATACCTATCATTACTTAAATTCCAGTGCGTATTTAAAACTGGACAATTAAAAAAAATGAGGAACTATAAATTAATTTTTCTATATTAATTATTTTTAAAATAATTTACCAAAATTTATATTCCTCTTATATTTTAAAATCTAACGAGTACTTTGGATTTTTCCCCTATTAAAATGCAAAAAAATAATTATTTCCAAGTATAGTGTGAGAAAAACATTTATTCCACGGATGTCCTGATTTTCATCTATATTAGTAGAAATCGTAGGAATCCTACGATTTCAGTCACGTTTATTTTAAAAATGAGAAATGATTTGTGTACACCACAAAATCAGCCACCTCAGCCACCAAGTGTAATAATCCAACATTTTGAAACAAGTAATCCAACTTTTAAAAATGTTGGATTAATGTATAATAATAAAAGTTGGATTACTTGTTTTAAAATGTTAGATTATTGCATATAATAGTTGATGGTGGCTGATTTTATGGTGTACATGTAGCATTACTCTTTAAAAACATATAATATTTAATATATGTTATATTATTACCTTTATTAATATTATCTCTCTCATTATCAAAAAAATATCATCTCTTTTATTTAATTTTATATCTTATTTTCTCTCTCTTATAAGGATATCAAAGAAAAAAAATTAACTAATATTACCTAAAAAAATTTAATAGACAAATATTAGTAAAAATATAAAAAATAAAAATAGACAAATTCTAGGTAGAAATAGATAAATAAACTTTTAATAGATAAATATTAGTAGAAATATAATTATAGAAATAAAATTAATTATACAAATAAGAATAATATGAGATATATGCATTTTAAAAAATTTTGTGTGATAATCAATCCTCACACTAAAATAAGAATAATATTAGATATAAATTTTATAAATTTAAAATTAATTTTATTTTCAGTTGTAAAACTTAATTATACTTGTCTTTCTCCTCGTACCGAAAACTGAATATAGTTATCTTTTACATCTTTTTAACACGCGTCACACACAATACAAGCTCTCACCATTTTTTTTATTTTTATTTTTTGCAACTTTGAAGCACCATATCTTAGCTAGCTTTCTATCTCCACAAAAATAGCAAGAATTACTTCTAACAAAACCTAAAATTTCCGTAATCCAGAAGCACCAGAGTTTTTATGTCAATAAACATTTTATATATTACTATATCTATTTTCTGTTAAGTGTCTATTTTTTATTTTTTATAGTTATACTAACATTTGTCTATTAAAAAATTGTAAGTAATATTAGTTAATTTTTTTCTTCAATATCCTTATAAGAGAGAGAAAATTAGATATAAAATTAAATAAAAGAGATAATATTTTTTTTATAGTAAGAGAGATGATATTAATAAAGATAATAATATAAGATATATTAAATATTATATATGGAGGGAGTGAAGATGAGGGGATACATAGGGGTGGGGGTGAAGAATTGACAGATTGGGGGAGAGTGAGGGATGCATAGGGAGGAGGTCAGAATTTTTAAGGGTTTGAAGTTAAAAATGATTAGGGGTAGAATGATAATTGTATATTTCTGTTTATTTTTAAATGGTTCAGAGGAGATAAGTGTAAGTGTTAAAATAGAGGGAAGGTGAGTGTAATTTCATTAAATCTCAGGAGAGGTCAGTGTAATTTACCCTTAAATAAACATGACTAAAATCGTAAGAATCATATGATTTCTGACTAAATCAGTTTCTCTTTCTTGAAATTTTAGGAATCCTACAATCTCTTGATTTAGTCAATAATCATAAAATTTCTACGAGTTCTACTAATATGAATAAAAATCAGGACTTACTGTATAATTGGAAATAATGATTTTTACTCATGTGTATTTTTGTAAGAATTTCACAAAAAGTAGAAATTCGGGAAAGTTCATTTGTGCTATATTATTTATTTATTGAGCAGTGCTCCTAAAAAGAACGAATAAATAGGGTTTAGCGGACAAGACAGACATGCGTATTGCAAACGGCTAGTAAGAGGGTCATTGAATAATTATAATGAAAAGTGTACTTGCCTCGTGCATACTCATAATTGGGGTACCCCACTTTAGGGGACAATCTTTTATCAATGAGGCATTCTTGTCCTGTCCCTTTTTGGGTCAGAGTCCCATTTGTTGCCCTCCCTTGTCTCACAGTGCAAGCAAAATGCATGCAACTCCACTCTTTAATTACTAGTGTTCCATTGTGATTTCAGAAAGAAAATATTTTGAGTAAATCCCCCCTCTAACAGTTTCAGTGTTTACCAAATTGGTCTTTCATTATAAAATATACTTTAACTGCTATATGACAATGTTAAAATTCAAATATGATAAGGTCTTTAAAAGAAAAATATTGACAATATTTACTATAATCTTATTTTTAGATAAATTGGTCTTTAACAATTTTATTGTAAAAAATATTAGTCCATGATTTTTTTTAAGAGCATTACTAGGGGCACAACAAAAAATCAGCCAACACAGCCAACAAATTATGCACAATATGTATAATATAAATTGCACAACGAATATTACATATTGTGCACGCCAAATATTACATGATGTGCACAACATATATCACATGTTATAAAGAAAGATGATGCTACAACATGTGATATATGTTGTGCACAATAGGTGAAATATGTTGTGCACAATAGGTGAAATATGTTGTGCATTGCATGTGATATACATTGTGCATTTTATATTATATATGTTGTGCATAATTTGTTGGCTGTTTTGGCTGGTTTTTTGTTGTGCCCCAAGTATTTCCCTTTTTTTTAAATCTTTTATCTTACAGCATCTTTATTAATTTATTTAACGCTAAATATTCAAATCAAATATATATATCTTCTATTTAAAAATTATCACTCACTTTTAATGCATTTATTTTTATATTTCTAAAAAATTCTTTGTTAATAAAGTATTAATCTCTTTTTTATTTAAATTTTTATATTTCAAACTAAATACATTACAACACTAAAAATGTATCTATTTTTATTTAAAATTAATTATATAATTCATTGACAAATAACATTTAGTGAGACATTGTGATACCCTTGTTATCCCTAGAAAATGGTTAGTAGGCGAAAGAGACGTTAGTCGAAGAGTATGTAGCCAAATAAGAATAGCCGAAGCGTTGGTTAGCCGATCGAAACGGATAGCGACAACTGGTTGATTACGGCTACGGCTAGAGAAGAAAACGGCTGGAGAACGTGTGTGGAGGCAGTTGCGAGAATTGTGGAAGATAGCTAAAACGATGGGATTGAGCGTTCAGGTGAGCGAAAGAAGGCAGAAAAGAAGGAGTGAAGTGACACGAAGCTAAGTGGCAAGATATGGAGCCGGGATAAGCGCAAGAAGAGGTCAAATGATAAGGGCTATATAAAGGGAGCGGTTAGCTAGGATTAGGGCATCCGAAAATCACTAGAGCAATCTTGTTATTCTTTTTCAGTCTTTATCTTACCATTATTGCATTTTTAGGAGTAGATGTAGTTAGAGTTCATATTTATCCTTGGTGTATTCGCAAGTTTGTTGAGAGTTAACTCAAGTCAATTCAATTTCATTCTATTTTCGCCCATATTTCTCTTTAATCATTTCTCCTGCCTAAAGTCTTGCTTCTTTTCCTAAGACATTTGGGGAACTTACAGTTGAGGGCAAGATTCCCGTCCTCAGCATAATCGCCTTTAGTCGAAGGGATCATTACGTTGTTGTTTATTCGGCTGTTAAGTTAGCCGTAGTTATTTTCAGCGACAACATAATTGGCACGCCCGGTGGGACTAACGGGAGTGTTACAGAAAAAATAGGCCTCGACCATCTTTGGCGGATGCAGTTAAGGTCTAGGCGATTTTCAGAAATGAGCTCATCGACGAACGCTGGTACACCCAAGCCTAAGGGCAAAACAGATGCAACCACTACCGCTGTGACTGCTGGAGTAGGTAGTGAAGGACCTATAATTTAGACCACAGCGGCGGGTGTTGGTTCGTCATCAAGAAATGCTTCAACGATTTTTGTGGCCTTTATCAGGCAACAAATCGAAGAAGGAATGCATAACCTCATGTATCAAGTATCGCAACAGATGCAACGTAATGTTTTGCAAACGGAGGGTTACCACCCTCAAGCTGCTGCTTCTAGTGCACCACAGATGATGCCGCAACCACCTCCTTTCGTGACCGAGGGAATAGGAGGGTTGGTTACAGGAATCACTAGTGGGGTTGATAATGTTGCGATATCAAGGAACAATGTGGAATTTATGGCTCAACCAGTGGTCACACCGTTGCAAAGGTGTAACACTTTTGGTACGCCACCATATGGAGGAGCATTTGGAGGAGCAGGCGGGATCTCAGCTAGTCCAGCCACGCCTTTGAATCATGGCTCAGTTTATATGCATAGGAGGCCGGAAGGAGCTATCGGTAATATCTGCATGCCATACGGCGGAGAAGCATACCAATAGCAAGGGGGCACGCATCGCCCTTTTGGCCTTGTTGGCTTTAGGCCTCCCACGCCGTGTGCACAAAACTGGCAGCCGCAACCGAATGTTTGGACAGAGCCGCATGGAGGGATGCAAGGCTTTGTGGGTAATCCTCAGGCGCCCGTATATCAACAGAGGAGGGATTGCTTTCGAGGAACCCAGTGCAGCCTCAATTGTGTGACCCCAATATGATTGCTGATGTGCTTCGGCAACATTTTGGCTTGCAATTGAGACCATTGGAGAGGCCTGTGTATCGGAAGCCGTATCCAGAATGGGTTGACAGGATCCCATTCCCCAGGGGTTTTCGGGCTCCCGATTTCACTACCTTTTCAGGTGAAGATGGAAAATCTACAATGGAACATATTAGCCGCTTTACAGTACAATGTGCTGAGGCTGGGCATAATGAGTATCTAAGGCTTCAGTTGTTCCCGTCCTCTCTGACTGGGATGGCGTTTTCTTGGTACTCGTCGTTGCCGCCAAATTCTATAAATAGCTGGGCTGATATGGAAAGGGCTTTTCATGATCGTTTCTACAAAACGAGACCGGAAGCTTCCTTGTTGGATCTGATTTCCATTAAGCAGAAAGGGCAAGAACCGGTTGGAGATTTCCTTGAAAGATTCAGGAAGATTTGGGGAATCTGCAGTGCTCAGATATCAGATGGAGAATGTACAGCTATTGCTGTGAACAACATGAACCCCCAACTGAGAGAGAGGTTATTAGTTGGGGATTATTCTGATTTTGGACAGTTAGCCGAGAAAGCCGTGAGGTATGAACGGCTGATCCAAGAGAAAAAGCTGAAAAGAGTGGGTCGCTTCGCGATCAATAAGCCTCCTCAGAATATCAATGTGGTTGAAGGAGAATCAGATGATGAAGAGCTAGTCTACGAAGAAGAATCTCCAGCTGGAGAAGTAATGGTAGCTGAGCTGTTAAAAAAGAATGAGGTATACTCTTGTCCTGCTCTCACAGCTGCGAAAGGGAAGGAGAAAGTTAAGTCAGGAAGTAGGGAGCCGTATTTTTTTGATATCACAAAGGCAGAGCAAATTTTTTACTTCCTTTTGAAAGACAAACAGCTGAAGCTACCCGAAGGCCATGAAATTCCACCAGCCGAGAAGATAAAAGGGGTTAAATATTGTAAATGGCACAATTCCTGGACTCATCCTACAACAAATTGTTTGGTTTTCCAAAATGCCATTCATAAGGGTTTAAAGGAGGGTAGGTTCAAGCTTGCTGACCGTGTTCAATCGGTCGTCAACATGGAATCCAATCCTTTCCCTCCGGCTAGTATTAACATGGTGTCAGTTTCGGAGGAAAGAATGATGAACAAAAACCTTCGCGGAAGGGTTTGGAAACCAAAGGCAGAAGCTAGTAAAGTTGACTCGAAGGAAGTAATAGCCAGGAAGCGTGAGAACCCACACCTACGGAGAGTTTATTCTCGCGGATATTTGGAATGGAAGCCACCTAGATGGGGGCCAGGTCCTGGCAAGCATTTGTGGTATGGACCGGGTTACGGGAATCAGCAGCCGAAACCACGTTTGACACGGAATGCTTATAGATCAGGATATGGGAATCAGCAGCCGAGACCACGGCTGACACAGAACACTTGGGTAAGAAAACATACCGAAGAAGTATCGAAGAAAGAAAATTTACAAGAGACACCAGCCGAACCACGGCTGAGCGTTTTTGACCGGTTATACCGTCCCCAAGGAGGAAAACCTTTCAGGTGGGGATATGCAATTCGAAGTGTACCGCTAGTAGAAGATGATGTTCTTCCAGAGAAAGGGAAGAAGGTGGTGGAAGTAAGTTGTCATGAAAATGGGCAAAGCCTCCGGATCACTAACCAAGACCCTAGTCGAATGGGGCGTATGATCAAGCCCAGGGGGCAACCTAAGGAGTATTGGCAGGTAAATACAAGGAAAAAGACTGCTCCAGAGGAGATGCCTCTCCTTTCCAGGTCGCAAAAAAGAAGACTCCAACGGAAAAGGGCTTACCAAAAATTGAAAGGGATAGTAGACATGTTAAAGAAAGCAAAGGTGGTGGAAAGAGAAGAGGTGTTGAGTCCTAGAAAGGGTCAAGATTTAACCGAACAGCTGGTCGACCACCTTGATGCGGTGAAGGAAATGAATCTGCAGGAGATGAAGGCAGAAGAAGAAAGTGTTACGACTGTTCAGGTAATAGCCGAGACAGGAGGAGTTGCTCAGGTAACGGCTGTTCAAGTAACGGCTGAAACGGAAGCTTCGGCTACAATCGCGGAACCTTCACCCGTGGTTTCACGAGCCGAAGTAGAAGCGGTGAATTTGGTGAACTTGAACTTCAATGATGAGTTTGCCGATTCTGGTTTGCTCAACAGTTTGTTGGAAGATGATGATCTTTTGGAGTTAGTGGACAATCCCGATAATATGATGGCTATGGTGGGGCTTTTGCTAGTAGAGTTCAAAAGAAATGGAGGACAGCAGTCTGGCCTGGAAGGAGATGTGTATGTCGAAGAAACAGAGTGGGCGTCGTTTGCCGAAGCCACGGCAAAGGTGCCATCTCAGAATCCAGAAGCCGTCATACAATTTGAACGAGGGAACATCCAATATCATTTGAGGCCATTATATATTAAGGTGCATATGGAGGGTCGTCCAATGACCAGGGTACTTATAGATGGTGGAGCAATCATGAATATCATGCCTTGGGTGATGTTCAAGAAGTTAGGAAAGACTAAGGAAGATCTGAAGGAAACAAATATGACTTTCGCCAACTTCACTGGGGGAAATACTACAGCCTTGGGTTCATACATAACGGCCTTAACAGTGGGGCCTAAAACCACTAATACCATTTTCTTTGTGGTAGAAGCCCGTACTAATTATTCTCTTCTGTTAGGAAGAGATTGGATCCATGCCAATGAATGTGTACCATCTACTTGACATCAAAAGCTGATCATGTGGAATGGTGATAAGACTGAAGTGGTGGAGGCTGATCAGAGGCCTTTCTCAGCTAACATGAGAATGGCAGATGCAGTCTATTATGATCCAGGGTTCATGCTGATTGCCACCTTAATTCAGGGAAAGGAGGAAGAAGTTAAAGCAGTGAACTTCACCAACAACGGTTTTGAGATAATCTTGCATGCCGAACCACGGCTTGCAGATACTATTTTTAATAATAATAATTATGATTAATGAGGAAATTACTTATCAACGGCTGCAATCCTCTTTAGCCGAGGCTGTTGTTCAGGAAACGGCTGAGTGGGAAATGATAGCCGATATAGAGGAAACAAGAGATGATGAGCTATGTGTTGATATTGCAGGTCTTGAGGAACAGGGGGAGCCGGTGTCTATCCAACAGAAGCGACTAGGGTTTCAGGCCCAAGATCCACTGGTAGAGGTAAACCTCGGAACGCAGGAAAAGCCGAGAGTTACCAAAATCAGTGGATTACTGGACGAACAGGCAAGCCGAGCGCTGAAACGGCTGTTGAACCAATACAAGGAATGTTTCGCTTGGGATCTCACGAGATGCCGGGTCTGTCAAGAGCTTTAGTAGAGCATCGACTGCCAATCAAAGAAGGATTCAAGCCATATAAGCAGCCACCAAGAAGAGTTAATCCTGAAATTTTCTCTAAGATCAAGAAGGAGATAGAGTGTTTGTTGAAAGCAGGATTCATCAGAACTACTAAGTATGTTGATTGGTTGTCGAATATTGTACCAGTGATTAAGAAGAATGGTCAGTTACGTATTTGTATAGATTTTAGGAATTTAAATTTGGCAACGCCTAAAGATGAATATGTAATGCCGGTGGCCGACATGTTAGTCGATGCCGCAGCTAATAATAAATTCCTAACTTTTATGGACGGTCATTCTGGATATAATCAAATTTTCTTAGCCAAAGAGGATGTGCATAAAACAGCTTTCCGTTGCCCTGGGGCTATTGGTATTTTCGAATGGGTAGTGATGCCTTTCGGCTTAAAAAATGCTGGTGCGACCTATCAGAGGGCCATGAATGCTATTTTCCACGATTTAGTAGGCACTTGCATGGAAGTATACATTGATGATGTAGTGGTCAAATCGGCCGATTTTGACGCACATTTAGCTGATTTAGAGCAAGCGTGTAAAAGAATGAAACAATATTCGCTTAAAATGAATCCGACTAAGTGTGCATTTGGGGTGTCGGCTGGCAACTTTCTGGGTTTCCTGGTACATCAGCAGGGAATAGAAGTTGATAGTAATAAGGCCAAAGCTGTTTTAGAGGCTAGTCCTCCAAGGAATAAAAAAGAATTACAGAGCTTAATCGGGAAAATTAATTTCCTAAGAAGGTTTATTTCGAATTCGGCTGGAAAGATGAAGGTGTTTTCCCCTTTGTTGAAATGTAAAGGGACCGATGAGTTTATATGGGGAAAAGAACAACAGAATGCCTTCAATCGGATTAAGCAATGCTTAGCAAATCCTCCAGTTCTTGTCCCACCAACAATGAAAAAACCCCTAAAGCTCTACATATCGGCAGCTGAAGACAGTATCAGCAGTCTGTTGGCCCAAGATGGTGAGGATGGAGGAGAAAGAGCAATATATTATTTGAGCCGAATTCTAAATGAAGCCGAAACGAGATAGACACCTCTTGAGAAAATGTGTTTGGCTTTGTTCCACGCCTGTACAAAGTTAGAATACTATTTACTTCCAAGAGAAGTATGGGTCATGTGTAAAGTTGACATTGTGAGATATTTGTTGAATAGACCCGTGCTTCAGGGTCGCCTGATGAAGTGGGCAATTAAGTTGAATGCATTTGATTTGAAGTATGTCCCGTTACGAGCCGTCAAGGGGCAAGTAATCGTTGATTTCTTGGCCGATCATCCAAGTATGGACGTAAGTGATCCGGCTGAGGAATACCAGGCTTATGTCGGGCTAACTCCTTGGGTGATGACTTTTGATGGGTCCAAACACAAAGAAGGAGCCGGGGCAGGCATAACTGTGACAAGCCCTAATGGAGCGGAAGAAGCTTTCACCTGTCGGTTAGACATTAATTGTTCTAATAACCAGGCGGAGTATCAAGCATTGATTACAGGGCTTAGAATGATAATATATATGGGAGTGTTAGCTATGACTATAAAAGGGGATTCACAATTGGTCATCAAGCAGCTATTAGGAGAATACAAGTGTCATAGTCCGGAGTTAGCCGAATTACGGCAAGAAGCTCTTGATTTAATGTTCCAAATGTCAGAAGTGACAGTTGAGTATATCCCAAGAGAGGATAATGATACAACTAATATGCTAGCCCAACATGCCTCCGGGTATAAGGTTATTAGTGGGGGAGTGCTAATTGGAAATGTAGACAAGCAAAAGAAGCTAGACTGGCGAAAAGAGTTAGTGGAATATCTGTTGAACCCAAACAGTAATGTCAGTCATAGGTTTAAACAGAGAGCACTCAATTTTGTCATTGTAGATAATGAGTTGTTCAAAAGAAGCCAGGAAGGGTTGCTTCTGAGGTGTGTGAATAATGAGGAAGCCCTTAAGGTGATGAGCGAAGTACATGAAGGAGTCTGTGGGGCTCATAAATCGATGTTGAAAATGAGATGGCTAATACACAGGTACGGGTATTATTGGCCAACCATTACAGCCGATTGTTTTGAGTATGCTAAGGGGTGTGAAGATTGTCAAAAACATGGGCCAATTCAGAGGTTACCGGCCGAAGAATTGCATCCTATTGTAAAACCTTGGCCGTTTCACGGATGGGCTATGGATTTGATAGGGAAGATATATCCCCCTTCATCTAAGAATCATTCTTTTATTATTGTGGCCACTGATTATTTTACTAAATGGGCAGAAGCGCAGCCAATGACTAAGGTGACACAAACCGATGTGATACGTTTTATTCAGAATCAAATTATACATCGGTTCGGGATACCTGAAACCATCACGGCTGACCAAGGAACGATGTTTACAGGTTCAGAAGTAAAAGCGTTTGCTGAGCTATGGTATCAGAATGATTTACTCATCACCATATTATGCTCAGGCGAATGGACAAGCGGAGGCCACGAATAGAGTATTGATTGATGTTATCAAAAGAATGATTGAAGATCAGCCGAGAAAATGGCATGAAACGTTATCTGAAGCATTGTGGGCATATAGAAATTCTAAGGCTACCGCTACAGGTAATACTCCATTCCGACTGACTTACGGCCAGTACGCAGTTTTGCCTTTAGAAATTAATGTGAAATCATTAAGGGTAGCTAAGCAGAATTAGCTGACAACCGATGACTATAGTCAAGCTATGTTTATGGAGTTAGATCGGCTGGACAGTGATCGGCTTCAGGGTTTAGAAAACATTCAAGCAAATAAAGAGAAAGTGGCTAGGGCATACAATAAAAGGGTAAGATTGAAACAATTTTCTGTGGGGGATTATGTTTGGAAGGCAATTTTGCCGATTGGATTCAAAGATAATAGTCAAGGAAAATGGTCCCCAAAATGGGAAGGGCCCTTTATTGTGAGCCGAGTGTTAGGAAAAGGGGCGTATTATATAAAGGATATGCATGGTAAAGAGTTATCAAAATGTGTCAATGCCCAATATCTAAAAAAGTTCAGGCCCAGTATTTGGGAATCATGGGCAAAGAGAGGAAAAGTACCAGCAAACAAAAGTAATCAAAGTTAAGGTAAAAAAGTACATTCGGCTACATGCCAGCCGTTAATAGCAAGACAAATTGTATAATTGTTCAAGTTATGGTTCTTGGGGTGGATCAACAGTGGATACCTCAGGGGAAGGATTTTTCTCCGCCGGAGCCGTGGATGAGGAAGGAACGGCTGAGTCAGCAGGGGTGGCCAGCGATTGATTTTCTGCCTCTTTGTTTATATAGTTGTCCATGGCATCGTCCGAGAAATCCAGAGCTGAGAAGACATGGTGTCAGAAAATAGGAAATATGAGAATCAAAATAAGAAAAGGGAAGGGGGTTAAAGGAGTACCTTTTCGGTCTGAAGGTGAAGAAGGTCGCTCAGAGGAATGTTCTGGCTCTTTGTTTATGTTTTTGCCCTTTTCTCCATGAGTAACTAATTCTCTTGGTGGTTTATGAGGGTATGAACACCATTGGGGTAAATTGAGGCTTTGCACTTCATCTTGCATTGGTTCTCATTGTCAATCCTCACATATATTTTGAGATCTCAGATTGTATGTGTAACTTATGTTGTTGGCTTGCTCGATTGAGTTAGGTTAATGCATTTGGCATGTTTATGTGTTAGTTGATTAATTAATGCATGGCATACTAGGATTTGGCATATGAGTAGTTAATTGGTTGATTAGTCTCTTTAACTGGGTTAATGTGATTTGGTTTAAAAGATTGTTGAAAACGAAACTAATGGTAAGATCTCACTAATTAATCTTGTTCTTAGTAATTTTTATCATTAGAATCACAACAATAGGGTTAGATCTAACTCTGGCGTAATTAATCATCCCATGCATTCTTTTGTAGCCAATGAGAAACTCCTCAATGCGTGTTCTACCTCATGAACCCCTATTTTTAGCATTTTATTTCAATTAATTCAACTTTTAAATTCCTACATACAAAACCCCCAATTTGTGGCAACCTTCATACAACTGGTTTTAAGTATTGCTCTCTTAGCCATTCCTTGTGAGAGACGACCATGGTTTCCACTAAACTATATTAGGGGAACTTGGTTTTAAAAATAATAAATTTGTGGGAGTTGCGACGCTCACCATCACGTACCCTTTTAGCTATATTGTCATATCCTATTTAATGAATTTCTATCTAATTATCATAAGATATGATTTTTCCTTCTATTTTATTATTACTAATATTCTTAAATTTTAAAAAATATTTAATCTCTAAAAAATCACCAAAATATCTTCAAATTATCAAACACTAAAAATTGCTAAAATCACATAAAACATTAAAAATTACTAATTATCATCGAATCTGAGTTATATTCATATTATTCAATCACATATTTACATTTATAATATTCAATCATGTAATTAGTTTTCATCTTTTTCAATATCGTAGTCGTATTCATAAAATATTTATAATTATTCTCTTTCAACAATTAACCAAAAAAATCATAATTTTACAGATTATAAATCACTACTAAAAACTACTGAAATCATAGAAAATATTTAAAAACTACTAATTATCAATCATGAATAATTACTAATTATTCATATCTATTCTCGTCCAACAATAAACAAGAATATTAAAAATTTACTAATTCATGTTCATAATTATTCCTAATTAACAAAAAATATTAAAAATATCTAATATCAATCACTAAAATTCTCTAAGATATTCACTAATTATCAATCACTAAAAATCACAAAATTACAGGTAAAATATTCAAATATCACTAATTATCAAACATTAATAATGACTAATAATTCAAAATTATCCTCTTTCAAAAAAATATGTTCATCATTTTTGTTTTACATTTCCCGTGAGACAGTTAATCAATCATGTCAAATATTAAATAATAACAATTAAGTTGCGGTAATTGAGTTCGGTTAACCAACAAAATCAGTCTTATCTAAAACTATTGAATTATGATATTATCATCTATATGTCACAATTTAAGAGGGTCAATATAGAGGCTAATTGGTAAACAATTATTACTTGTATTTTAGTATACTAATAGAGATTCAATATATCTTAAACAAATATTATTCCTTTTTAAAATATAAATTATTAAATATTTATCCAAAATTTGTAAATCATGAATAAAAATAAAATTGAAATCAAACTCAATCAATCAAGATACACATAGAAAACTAACAATAATAGTAAAAAAATTATGGAACACAATCTTTTATGCATAATATTTTTTCTTGATGTGATATCAAATTGCATTTAAAATCACTATCTTAAATATTTTTTGTTTAAAGATTTGAATATTTCAATTGATATATGTATCTAATTACATTAACTTTATAAAAAAGGAGTCATTCAAGTTAGAATATAAAAAAGTTACAATATAAAAAATTTATTTTATTTTAAAAATACAGTAGTAAAAATAGAAAATTTTTCATTTAATAATAAAAACAAAAATGAATATTCATAGAAAAATTGATTGATTCTTCTAATTTCTTATAACAGAATAAAACATAAAAAAATAAAAAGAGTCATTTGATTAAAAAACATAATAAAAGTAGTAGCAAAAGGAAAAAGTAAAATATCAAAAGATTCTTTCGCAGTCTTAGGCCCAAGCAGTCGTCACCACCTACCAGAACAAAGAAAGAAAAAATTAAATCTTTTAAAAAAATAAGAGAAATAAAAATAATGATAAATAAAAACCAATTCTAAAATTAAATGATAATACAAAAGATGAGAAGTACAAAGATATTAAAAAAAGTAAAAGACACGCAAAAAATAAGGAAGGAAATAAGATGGTAAAAGAAAAATAGACATAAGAAGAAAAAAAACGCATAGAAAATTGATGAGAAAGAATATGGAGAATGAAGAAGAAGGAAAAAAGAAAAAAAAATATGATAAACAAAAAGAGAAGAGAGAAAAAAATAGAGGAGGAGGAAGAGGACAAAAGGAGGTGAAAAAAATTGTAAAAAAGGAAAAGAAAAAGAAATGGTGGAAAAAATGAGGAGAAAAAGAAAACAATAAAAAAGAGTGTAGAAGAAAGATGAAGAATAGAAAATGGAAGAAGAAGAATAAAAAAATAAAATAAAAAATTAGGAAAAAAATGAAGGAGTAATATAAAAAGGTTGATGAAAAAATGAGAAAAAGAGGAAGAGGAAGAACAAGAAATAGAGATGATAGAATAAAAGAGAAAGAGAAAAAAATGAAGTTGAAAGGATTGAGGAGGTGAAGAGAAAAAAATGGATATGAATGAATGAATAAATATACTTTACAACAAAATATGTATACATATAAGTATTTGATAGAGAAATCGTTTCAATATTTTAGTTAAAATATAATAATATTTTTAATTAAAAAATATATTGTTCAATAATAATATCACATCAATTTATGAATTTCTTACTTTATTTAAGAAATTGAATTTCACACATTTCTATTTATTAAATTAGAACTATGTTAAGAATATGAAAGGTAATTAATTAACCTATATTATACACAATTATTTTAAATAGTATAAATTAATTATTTTAAATAAATAAAAGATATATATATATATATATATATTAGATGATAATATTTACAAAATTCATTAAAGATTTGTAAATATTATGGAAAGAAAAAAATAAAGGGCACCTAAATTAGTATAAGTGTCACACTTATACAGACTCAATTAATAGGTGAATCAGTAACAAACCATCATAACCTCTCTTTTACTATATTATATAGATAGATAAGATAAATGTAAATGAAGAATACAAGATAATTTTAAGGTTTTTTCACCCAAAAAAAAAAATCAATATCATCACATATATACATCTAGTATCAATATCTACACAGATGTCTTGTTTTTCCTGTTTTTTGTGATAATCGCCCCTTGGACAATTATGAGTTATTCTGCACCTCATTTTCGCCCAGTCAAATATACAATTATCCGGTGACCCGTCTCACGGACCCGTAAATATATCATTTATTTAAGTTAGTTTTTAAATAATTCGTATACGATAGTTTGATCTGTTGTAAAGCTATTTTATCAATGAACGATGTGCAATATATTATTGTATGTTTTTTTTACTATAGAGACAGAGTATAGGATATCTCCAACTATCACTTGACCCACCTCGAGACTCGTAAAACATATATCACAAAAAAAATGAATTATGTAAGTATTTATGCACAATATAAACATTGTCAAATAAAAAAAATACATTAAATGTACAATATAAATATGTCAAATATAATATATAATACAAAAAAGTATAATATAAATGCGATAAATATAATATAATTAAAATCTATTCATATTTTATATTGTACTTTTTGTGTATGTATCATATTTGACATATTTATATTGTACATTTAATGTATCTTTTTTATTTGAGAATGTTTATATTGTGCGTAAATATTTACATAATTCATTTTTTTGTGAGATAAGTTTTACGAGTCCCTGAGGTAGGTCACGCGATAGTTGAAGATATCTTAGTCAGTCTCTATAGTAAAACCAACATATAATAATAGATTGCACATCGTCCATTGATAAAATAGCTTTACAACAGACCAAATTATCGTATACGAATGATTTTAAAAACTAACTTAGGTAAACGATACATTTACGGTCTGCGAGACAGGTCACTAGATAGTTGGATATTTAACTGAGCGAAAATGAGGTGCAAAATACCTCATAATCGCCCTGAGTTATTTTCACTCATAATTGTCAAGGGGCGGATTATCACAAAGAATAGGAAAAACATGACATTTAGGTAGATGTTGGTACTAGATGTATCCACGTGATGATATTGATTTTTTTTTTTTTTGAAAAAACCTAATTTTAATTCAGATGATATTTTTCAATTAAATATAAACCACTACAAGACCTTTTATGTACATCTCTCTCTTATTCTTCAAAGATAATCAGAACTCTACTACAATTGATGATGAGTGACTTAGTGCTAAGGTTGAAGACTTCAAGCAATGAAATATTATTAGAGATAGATAGATTGTTGGGTCCGCCAATTCATAGATTTGAAAGCCTCTCTCTTCGTTCTCTATTTCTCTCTGAATAAAGTAGCCTTGAACTAGGGATGACAACGGGGCGGGGAATATGCGGGGAGTAGTATCCCCATACCCGCTCCACATAGCAAAAAATATTCCCGTTCCCATCCTCAATCCCCGCATCGGAAAGAAAATTGTCCCCATCTCTGATCCCCACGGATCCCTATTCCCCGCGGAGCCCCAAACGAGGAATTGAAAATTGAAAAAAAAAACTTAAAATAACTACCAAAATCTAAATAAAAATATCAACATAATACAATAAAGAGTGAATGGTGAAGGTGAGAGATGAGAAGGGAAGAGTGGGCTAGGGCGAAGCTAGACGGGAATTTCAAGAGGGGCCAAAGAAATAAAGCTATTTTTTACCGCAATATTAAATGAAAATATATATAAAGATGTGACAACGATACAACACTTACATTTTTAAAATTTTTATTTTTATTTATTATTTTTTATTAAAGACAATTGTTAAATTTATTAGTACAATAGAAATTTTGTGCTCTCTCTAACTTTTTTATGAACATCGTATGAGTGTATGAAAGTTAGATTATATATTAGATGAGATTTAAAAATATATGAGACTTAAAATATTTAAGAGGGGTCAAATGTATAATTTTTCTTATTTTTACAAACAAAACTAGAAATTTCAGGGGGGTCTGCCGCCCCCACTCATCTACATGTAGCTTCGCCCCTGAGAGTGGCGACGACGACTTGATAGGTGAAGATGAGTGATGAATATAGGAAGGGAAAGAAGAGAAGCATATATAAAAGAATGAAGGAGGAAATCATGCAATAACTTGTGGGTGAGAGTGAAAAGTGAGAGGGAAAGAGAAAGGAAGAGAATCGTGAAATGTTGAGTGAATTATGATAAGTGTATAAGTATATTAATTAATGATTATACTATACAAATAAAATTATAAAAACACCCTCATGGAGGGGATCCCCACGGAGCGGAGAGTATAATCCCCATCCTATTTGTATCCATCAAGAAAATTCACTAAAGGAAACAGGAGAGATTTTCTATTACAAAACCAGTATATCATTTCTTTCTCTCTCTTTCATGATATCTATTTTCCCCGTCTAAATTCTCTTTCCTTCTTTCTGATTTCATCATCATTAAAAACTCAAGAAAGAAGGAATACAAAGATTCATCAAACTATTAGAAAAAAAAAACCAATTTTTATAATTCTATATGAACAAGAAAAGGAAAAAAGAAAAAAGAAAATCCTATATCTCTCTGAGAACTTCCCCTATATACAAAAATAATATCAAATTCAAACTCTATTACTACCACCTTCATTCTTCCCAAGAACTTTCAATGTATTTCGACACACGTGTCTAAGTACATTAATAGAAAAGACAATTATTTTTGGACGGAAGAGCAACCCAAATAGTATTGAAAAATTCAAGGTGCTCTTGTGAACTGATTTGTATGCTGAGGTGTTGTGGTGGCTGTGTGAGCAAAGGGATGAAACCTTGGTTTCTCAAGTGGGAATAAACCAATATTGGCTTTAGGGGTAATTGAGTCATTATCATTAATAATACTTTTTGCAGTGTTGGAAGGAGTTGTAGTTGTCGTTGATGCTGCTGCTGAAGAGGAAGTAATAGTAGGGGAATTTGAATTTGAATTTGTTGCAACTCTCTCACATGAAGGGCACATGGTTAAGGTTGTTGCTGGTAACTGCATGTAAAATGGGTTTGAAGTCTTTAGGGCCCTCAATTCTTGAAGCTCCTTGTGAAGCCTCCTATTCTCTTCAGTTAATGTCTCACAGCACCTCTTCAAGTACTCACAATCCACCTCTGTTTGCTTCAACTTTGTCCTGCATGATGCAACCACATTTATAAGATAACTATTTGTGACCAATAGTCATATCTATACATATTCATGTATAGTATTATATGACATGAGAAAATGATACTCTCTCCTGTCCCTTTTATATGTCTCTTTTGAGTTATGTACACCAATTAAGATAATTAGTGAATGAATTCTATTGAAAATTTAAATATTAGAGTTAAAATGACAACAATACCACACTATTACAAATTAATATAATTTCTCTCTCCTTCAAATAGGTAAAGATATAAAAGGGTATAATAGAAAAAATGAAATAAATGATTCTTAAAATTATAAAAGAGAAAAATAAAATCGACCAAATGAATAAGTGAAAAAAGTCATTTAAAAGGGATAATTCGGACTTATTAGACTTGAATATTGTGGACCCATTGCATTTTCATTGCTTTTTGAGAAGTGTTAAAAGATGACAAAATACTTGATGTAGAACTTAAACACTTACAACGTGTATAACATTTATTTTTACTGTATAAAGACCAGATCCACTTAAAAATCAATGATAAAAATGAATATTGTATTACAACTATAGAAAATTTTTGTATTATGCGTGTAATTTTAGTCGGTGACAATCCCTTTTGACATCATTTTCACATTCATCCAATTAAGGGTGAAAAAAAAATCACTTGAATTTGAGTGGTCCTTCCCCAAATCCAAATTGTGATTAGGTGCTAATTGTTAAATGGGTGTCAATCAATTTGAATTTTAAAGTATCGGATCAGTGTTGCATACATCTAGTCTTAAAGAAAACCCTAAGTTTAAATAATTTCTTAGCAGCAAAAAGGATTAAATAGGAGTATGAATGTATAGATAATATATTTGTGTTAATTAGTTACCTTGCTCGTCTGTTTTGAAACCAGACTTCTACTTGGCGGGGCCGAAGATTGAGTTGCTTAGCAAGAGCAAGCTTTTGTTTCTGCACCACAAAATGTTGTCCCGAAATTATTAGTACCAAATATCAAAAACAAAAGGAAAGATGAAAAATATTTTTGTCACATAAATACTTGGAGCACAATAAAAAATCAGTCAAAACAGCCAACAAAATCCATTTAACACTTTATGGTTCAAATAACACTTTTAGTCATGAGTTTATTTTTAATGAGCTAGGTAATTGTGGTCCAAATCCCTATTTGTTGACTGTTTTAACTGATTTTTTGTTCTGCCTTTAGTAATGCTCTATTTGTTTATTGTTTCATTTTAACTATTTTTTGTTTTCAAAATTTTAAGAAGAAAACATTGAAAATAATTAAAAAATATATTTTTTCTATTTTCAACAATAATTTTTTATTTTCAGTATTTTTTTTTCAATTCTAAAAACAGAAAATAATAAAATTACAAATAAAATCAAACAGTACCTTGTATATTTCATAGTTTTAGTTTGATGTGTACATCATAGTACCAAACATTAAAAAGGAAGAAAAATAAAAATATCAAATTTTGGATGCTTAGCACTTACAGGATTAAGGGTGTTGTGTTCCTTGAAGCTCTCTTCAAGGTAAGCAGATTGGTCCTTGGAGAGCCTGAGCTTCTTCCTTGTTCCGCCGCTGCCGCTGCCGTCGCCGCCGTTATCATCTTCATCGCTTGCTCTTGAAGAATCCCTTTGGTGATGATCATAACCTTCACCATCATCTGAATCTCTTTTTCCACCACTATAGTTATTGTAATAGTTCCCTCCTCCACCTGAACCACTGAAACTTCCACCATCACCACCTCCTCTGAACATGTATAGATCCATCTGAAAAGACGATGCTGCGCTGTTGGGTGACGACGATAGCACCGTCCCTTCCTCCGCCGCCGTCAACGGTTGCACGTTCACATCCAACCCTTTTGAAGAATCCCCCAACTCCCCTGAGAAACTACCTGCATATTCCAAAATATGAAATAAACACACTTTTATTTATATATCTATATTTATATATCTATAGTTTAATTACAGTTGTAAAAATATTTTACACTGTCATTCAATCAAAACATTATATTCGCACTACATGATTGGATGATTATGTAAAATAATTGTACACCGTTGGTAGTAGATAAAATTAAATCCATATATATATATATATATATATATATATATATATATATATATATCAAATAAAGCATTATTACTCAGAAAAAATACTATCAAAAACCTTCTAACAGAAATTGCAGTTATTTTTTATAGATGAAACAATTGATATAATTTTAGTAGATATCCACAATTTTAACTCCGCTTTTGCGATGGAACTGCTTTGACCATATGAACGCATGTCGTACGAGAAATTCTTAAGTGGTTTTGTACCATATTTAACGTGTGTGTGTGTGAGAGAGAGATCCAGGAAGATTCAGGAACACCTTTTTTTTTTTTGTATCACAAGGACTCTATTGTTGTGCCGAGACGCTGCCCTCTAATTAAATTTCTTCCTCGAAAAAAGTTTCAGGCAAAATATTTCTTACTATACTGATCCAGCATCTTTTTCTATTTTTATTTATTTTTAATAAAATGGAGAAAATCGAGAAGGAAAGGCTAGAAATGATTATTTTACCGTTTTGAGAAGGAGGCCATGGGAGAGAGAGTTGAGGAAGGAAATCAAGCTGATGCAGAACAGGGTTGTTAACGACCCTGTTTCCCTTTGCTTCTTTTTCTTTTTCTTGTTCTTGCCGTTCTTGTTCTTGTTGATCTCTAATTTGTCTAGTACTATTGATGATTGGACCAATTGATAAGGTTGTGTTGAAGCCGAACCCAATTAGTTGGTGTCGATTGGAAGAAGCTTCAGGATTAGGCTTTTCCATGAACCCAACAAAAGGCCTTGAAGAGTCTCCTAAGCTCAAACCAAGTTCCATATCTGATATTCTTTATCTTCTCCTAATTCAATTCTCTTCCTCTGCATAGACCAAAAAACTTACACAAAAACAGAGAGAGAGAGAAGAGAGAGGGAGACAGAAAAGAATGTGGAGTAGGAGTGGGGAAAGGGGTATGTTTTGGACTGAGAATTTAATTAGAGAGGAAAGGACTTGAAAGAGAAGAGTCTTTATAATCATGTGTAGTGTACTGTGTAGGGGGATGGAAGAGTCCAACGTGATCATGGGAAAGACCCAAAAGGTCAATTTTGATTAAAAATATAAGGAATTATTATTTTTTTCTTTTCTTTTTAAAAATTTTTCTTTTTGTTAAAAATTAAAAGTAATAGTAGAATTTATTTTAAAAAACTGTGCAAGAAAAAGGGTGTTTGACCGACAATGCTTACCAAGGTTGACAAACACACGTGAAAGCCTATATTTATGGTGGATATAGATACAGATACCAATACACGATTGTATAGATATATCAGAGGTTGTACATAATATATATATTCACTAATGGTATTTGTATATTATATATCAGTCATTTTCCGTCATCAATCAACTTTTTTTCTTAGATTCCGCAAAATAATAATTACAATACTTATGAAAATCACTCTCAACTATTACACCATCACACCACACATGCACATTTGTTGTGGAAAATACATTTTTTAGTTTTTTTTACTTCACTATCCCACATACTTACTCCCATTACCTTTGTAACACCCCGCTACTAAGGGGTGTCCGTGCGAAGGGTACTGTCCCAACGAACACGCTAAACGTATATATGAACTATTAAATAAACTGGATTATCGGAAATGTAACTGTAAACTGATAACTTTGTATAAATGTATATAACTGTATATAACGAGTATAACTGTATAACTATATCACTGTCGAGAAATACTGAAAATATCTGTAACGTAAATGAAAGGTAACCTGCCTCTAAAGTCTGGAGCAACTAATACAACTGGAACTGAAAAGTCTCATAAAACTAATGACTGAAATAAATGCAAAATAATACTAAAGGGCTCCACGAACGAAGCGGAGCTCACCCTGGATATCAGCTGACACGACCTCTAACGAATCAACGGCTCCTCGTCGGCGGCGGGATCGTACTCTGAAAATGGTTGATGAGGGGTGAGTCATCGACTCAGTGATGGGAAAATGCATGCAATGCAACATTCACAACACATACATCACATACTAACATGTTATTAATCGCACAAACAATATCCTGTCTAGCTGTCACACTAAAGCCTGCATACCAAGCCTCTGTACTGTGTACTGTATCTATAATCTGTCACCTAGCGCGCAGCATAGGCATAGCTAAATCTGTCTCAGCGCGCAACATGAGTTTACTCATATCTGACCCTCGTGGGGCATATCTGTATCTGTAACCAAGCCGTCCGATAACCGGGACCGGGACGTACTTGGCGGGCTCGGGCGACTCACCGCTAATTAGTAAACCATACTAAGATATCGGGATCTGACCACCGGCCATAGCGTCTGATGTATACTAATCAGGGGCAGCGTAACTATTCCAGACAGTCAACACATAACTTGCTCAAACAAATCATACATGTCCTAAATTCTGCTATTAGTCTATTTATCTGTCTTATATCGCATGTTATATCATAAAGCAGTAAACAACCAACCAATCAGCAATTCATATACATAGCATGAAAACATAAGTCTTTCCTATTCTACTCTAACCACCTAACATGTTACTATTTCTACTTCTACTCTACATACAAACACATGCATAATAACTGTATTAATATCTTTCCTAATTATCTAATTATCAAACATAAATACATGCTATAAATGCTAAACTACATGCAAGACCTCCACTCACCTGGATAATCCTGACCTTGAGAAGCACCGTCGGCTCCGGCTCCAGCCAGCGGCACTGCGTTCGCACCTGAAGTGCAAAAAGGACCCATTAGGACCTCTGAAGAAAAGAAAAGCGAAAACTTGAACTGCTGCTGCGTCACGCCGTCGCTAGCGAGATACTGTTGCTCGCTAGCGATGGGCCGGTCGCTGGTGAGCTCCTCTTGCTCGCTGGTGAGCTCCTCTTGCTCGCTGGCGACCCTCACGCAGAAAAGGGGCAAAACTGACTTTTCACTCACCGTCGGGAAATTGCTCAAGCAGAGTATCCCCAAGACGTCGAAACCTCACTCCGACAGAGTTCCTTTACTGAAAAAAAGGAACGCCCAAAAGCACTGCTCTTAAAGGGCGTGAGAATGAGGTGTGAAGAAAAGGACTCAACTACTGCTCATTTATATATGTGAGGTGAGGGGAGCTGACATCATGCTGCGTCCGATGTGGGACTTCGGACGGTCGCTAGCGACTAGACTACGGTCGCTAGCGGGCACTGGCTGCTCGCTAGCTAGCACCTGCTAACAGCAAACACTGTGACGTCTGTTCTGCACGATGTGGGACTTGGTATGTCGCTGGCGACGCGCTGGTGGTCGCTGGCGACTAGCTACTCGCTAGCGAAAGCTGATTGCTCGCTAGCGAGTCCCATCTGACAGCAACTTGCTGACGTGTTTCTGACGCGTCCTAAAGAGAGTCCTTCCTAAGGGACACTGTGATACGGGGTATCACAATCTCCCCTCTTTTTAAGGATTTGGTCCCCAAATCCAAACTAAACGTGAAAGAAAAAGATATACTAGAAAAGATATACTAAGGTTACCTCGTGGATCGAAGAGGTAGGGGTACTTCTCTCTCATCGATTGCTCTGTCTCCCACGTGGCTTCGTCTCCAGAGTGATTCCTCCAAATGACCTTGACTAGAGGTACTTCCTTCGAACGAAGCTTCCTGATCTGATGGTCAACGATGGCCACTGGCTCTTCCTCGTAGCCCAAACTCTGATCTATCTGTACCGGCTGTGAACTCAGGACGTGAGACTCATCTGGAACATACTTCCTCAGCATGGACACATGGAAGACTGGGTAAACTGCTGCTAACTCTGATGGAAGGGCTAACCGATACGCAACCCGGCCAACTCTCTCTGTAATCTCATAAGGTCCGATATAGCGTGGATTCAGCTTTCCCCGCTTACCTAACCGTACCACTCCCTTCATCGGGGAAACCCGCAGAAACACCTGATCCCCGACCGCGAACTCCAACTCGCGTCTCCTCTTGTCTGCATAAGCCTTCTGCCGAGAGCGAGCTGCTGCCAGACGTTCCCTGATTACCTTTACCTTCTCCAGAGCCTCCTGAACCATGTCTGGACCCACTGCCTGAACCTCACCGGTCTCAAACCAGCCAATAGGCGAACGACAACGCCTACCGTACAAAGCCTCGAACGGTGCCATCTGGATGCTAGCCTGATAATTGTTGTTGTACGCGAACTCAACCAAGGGCAACTGCTCATCCCAAGACCCACCAAAATCCAAACTGCAGGCCCTCAGCATATCCTCCAAAGTCTGAATCGTGCGCTCCGACTGACCGTCAGTCTGCGGGTGGAAAGCTGTACTGAGATCCAACCTCGTGCCTAAAGCCTGATGTAGAGCACGCCAAAACCTGGATGTGAACTGTGACCCTCTGTCTGATATGATGGAAATCGGGACCCCATGCAACCTGAAAACCCTGTCGATGTAGAGCCGAGCATACTGTGTAGCCGTAAACGTAGTCTTCACCGGAATGAAGTGAGCTGACTTCGTGAGCCTGTCCACTATAACCCAGATAGCGTCGAAGCCCCTCACAACCCGTGGCAAACCCGTGACAAAGTCCATAGCTATCCTCTCCCACTTCCACTCTGGCAGTGGAATCTCCTGTAACATCCCTGCTGGGCGCTGATGCTCAGCCTTGACCTGCTGACACACCAAACACCTGGTCACGAATGCACCTACATCCTTCTTCATGCTGTGCCACCAATACAAAGGCTTGAGGTCTTTGTACATCTTAGTCGATCCTGGGTGAACCGAATAAGGCGTACAATGAGCCTCTCTCAGAATAGTCTCCCGTAGGTCCCCGACCTCCGGCACGCATAACCGGTCTCCGATCCTGAGCACCCCGTCTGCATCCACTGAGAAGTCTGAACACTCCCCTCTTTGCACCCTCTCTCTGAGCTCTAACAACTTTGGATCCTCTGACTGACGCTGCTTCACCAGCTCTGCAAACGTCGACCGTATACTGACATGGGCTAAGAGCGCCCCTGAGCCGTCAACCTCAAACCAAACGCCCTCTGACTCCAACCTTTGGATCTCCCCTGCCATGGGTCTCCACTCTGGTGCAATGTGGGCTAAACTCCCCTGCGATCTCCGCTCCTCAACCACAGGATTCCTACTCAAGGCGTCCGCCACCACGTTCGCCTTCCCCGGATGATACTTGATCGAACAATCATAATCGCTGAGGAGCTCCAACCACCGTCTCTGCCTCAGATTCAGGTCCTTCTGCTCAAAGATGTACTTCAGACTCTTGTGATCCGTGAAGATCTCACAAGTATCCCCATACAGGTAGTGCCTCCAAGACTTCAGGGCGAAGATCACTGCTGCCAACTCCAGATCATGAGTGGGGTAGTTCTGCTCATGCTTCCGTAGCTGCCTGGACATATAAGCAATCACTTGTCCCCTCTGCATAAGCACACATTCCAGACCAACCCTAGATGCGTCGCAGTACACTGAGAAACCACCACTACCCGCCGGCTGAACCAAGATTGGTGCTGTAGTCAAACTGTCCTTCAATCTCTGAAAGCTCTGCTCACACCTCTCCGTCCATAGAAACTTTGCACCCTTGTGCGTTAGGGCAGTCAACGGTGCTGCTACCGTCGAGAAACCCTTCACGAACCTGCGGTAGTAACCTGCTAACCCCAAGAAGCTCCGGATCTCTGCTGCTGACGTCGGCCGTGCCCACTGACGTACCGCCTCAATCTTCTTCGGGTCCACAGTGATGCCCTCACTCGTCACCACGTGTCCCAAGAAAGCCACCCTGTCCAACCAGAACTCACACTTCGAGAGCTTAGCATACAACTGATGCTCTCTCAGTGTTTGTAACACCGTCCTCAGATGATCCTCATGCTCCTCTCTGCTCTTACTATACACCAAGATGTCATCAATGAACACGATAACAAAGTGATCCAAGAATGGCTTGAACACACTGTTCATCAAGTCCATGAAAGCAGCTAGGGCATTCGTCAACCCGAAAGACATCACTAAGAACTCAAAGTGTCCATAGCGGGTCCGAAACGCCGTCTTGGGTACATCCTCATCCCTGATCTTCAGCTAGTGATATCCCGACCTCAAGTCTATCTTCGAGAAACACACTGCTCCCTGCAGCTGATCGAACAGATCATCAATCCTCGGCAACGGGTACTTATTCTTCACTGTGACCTTGTTCAACTGCCTATAGTCGATGCACATCCTCATAGATCCATCCTTCTTCTTCACAAAGAGCACTAGCGCTCCCCACGGTGATGAACTCGGTCTAATGAACCCCTTGTCCAACAACTCCTGCAACTGACTCTGAAGCTCCCTCAGCTCTGCCGGTGCCATGCGATACGGGGGTATAGAGATGGGCCTCACTCCTGGTTCCAGGTCTATACCGAACTCCACCTCCCTGACCGGAGGTTTCCCGGGTAGATCCTCCGGAAACACATCCATAAACTCCCGTACCACTTCTATATCACTGCCACTGCTCTGCCCCACTGAAGTATCACTCACTGCTGCCAAATAACCGTCGCACCCCTTGCTCAACAGCTGTAGAGCACTCATAGAAGAAATCAGACGATCCACCGGTGTACAACTGCTACTCTGGAACTCCACCGGCTCCCGCTCTGGAATCCGAAAGGTCACTGTCTTCCCATGACAATCCACCTCCGCATACTGTGCCGCTAACCAATCCATGCCCAGAATCACGTCAAACTCTGCCATCTCGAGAACCATCAGATCCGCCTCTGCGCGAAACTCTCCGACCTGAACTGGACAGGACCTGAGAACTCGGTCTACACCTAACGATCCCCCTCCCGGTGTGCTAACCCGGAAGGGTAACTCAAGGGCGGAAGGACTCTCACTGAGCCTCAAAGCAAAGAATACTGAAATGAAGGAATGCGTTGCCCCGAGATCGAACAACGCTAAAGCCTCAAAACCTCTAACTAGTATGATACCTGTGAGAACGGCATTGGATGCATGGGCATCCTGTCTGGTCATAGCAAAAAGACGGGGCTGTCCCCCGGAGCCTGAACCTCTGCTCCCTGACACTCTGTTGTCTGTCCAACCACCACCCCTGCCTGCGGATGTGAAGGAACGAGTCTGACCCTGAGATGGCTGTGCTGCTGCAAAGACGGTCTGAACAGAACCCACACTGGGAATCGGCTGTCTAGCTGGGCAATCCCTGTACCTGTGGCCCTCCTGGCCGCAACTGAAGCATCCTCTGGTCCCCATGCGGCAAACTCCAGAGTGAAGCTTACCGCAGGTCTGGCACTGCGGGTGAGAGGAGACAGATCCTCCCTACTGAGATGAAGAAGCGGGCTGGCTGACTCTGCTCTGACTCTGGCCCTGCGAAGCTGTGGGTCGAGCCGGAAAGGGTGCTGAAGAGGTGGCCCCGCCCGGCTGAAACCCCGAAGACTAGTGTCGCTGCTGACTGCGGGTGGGAGCTGCTGTACCCGAATAAGAACCAGTATGCCTCGCCTTCTTCTCTCCTCTGGCCTGAGCATCCAACGTCTTCGTCTCGCAGGAGATGGCGACATTGAACGCCCCATCATAGTCCTCTGACGTCTCATAGCATGTCAAAGCAAATCTGTACTGGATGGGGAGTCCCTGAAGGAACCGCTTCACCCTCTCGTTCGGGGTCATGGGGAACTGAGTGACCCCGGTGAGTCGAGTGAACTCGGCCTCATAATCTGTGACGGTCATCTCCCTGGTCATCCTCAGCTCCAGGAAGGTCTGCAGTGCTCGGTCCCTCTTGCTGGCGGGAATGAACCTGTCTCTATATGCTCGGGAGAACTCCTCCCAAGTCAAGCGCGGAGCATCCGGCCCTCTGCGGTCCCGTAAAGCTCGGTACCCCGTATCTGCTACCCCTCCTAGCTGCTGTCCAGCCAGCTCTGCAGTAAGCTCCGACGATGTGCGAAGAATCTCGGCTCTCTTCTGAATCCAGCCAAGAAAAGCTGCCGGGTCTATATCCCCTGGTACGCCCGAGAACTCCGGAGGGTTTGCCCGGCTGAAACGTTCGATCAGCTGGTCCTCCGTCACCCTCGGGGTCTGCTGTGCTATAGCTGCCTGATGTGCCTGCGCGGCCACTATCTCTGCTAGCGCGGCGACTGTGTCGCGCAAGCTCTTGCACCCGGAACCGGAGGAAGTACGGCGTCGAAAAGGAGGCATGATCCTGGCGAGGTCAAACCATAAGACATATCAGGAAAAGAGATTTCAAAGGAGACATTGACTACTACTGAACTTAACTGACTGTACTTTCTATGAACCTTTCGTGGCACTACATTCCATGGCCATGGGTGCACTTCAATTACCATGGTTGCCATGACACTTAAGGTTCCTAGCTCCAGACTCTAGGGGGAAACCTGGCTCTGATACCAACTGTAACACCCCGCTACTCAGGGGTGTCCGTGCGAAGGGTACTGTCCCAACGAACACGCTAAACGTATACATGAACTATTAAATAAACTGGATTATCGGAAATGTAACTGTAAACTGATAACTAAGTATAACTGTATATAACGAGTATAACTGTATAACTGTATCACTGTCGAGAAATACTGAAAATATCTGTAACGTAAATGAAAGGTAACCTGCCTCTAAAGTCTGGAGCAACTAATACAACTGGAACTGAAAAGTCTCATAAAACTAATGACTGAAATAAATGCAAAATAATACTAAAGGGCTCCACGAACGAAGCGGAGCTGACCCTGGATATCAGCTGACACGACCTCTAACGGATCAACGGCTCCTCGTCGGCGGCGGGATCGTACTCTGAAAATGGTTGATAAGGGGTGAGTCATCGACTCAGTGATGGGGAAAATGCATGCAATGCAACATTCACAACACATACATCACATACTAACATGTTATCAATCGCACAAACAATATCCTGTCTACCTATCACACTAAAGCCTGCATACCAAGCCTCTGTACTGTGTACTGTATCTGTAATCTGTCACCTAGCGCGCAGCATAGGCATAGCTAAATCTGTCTCAGCCCGCAGCATGAGTTTATTCATATATGACCATTGTGGGGCATATCTTTATCTGTAACCAAGTCGTCCGATAACCGGGACCGGGACCTACTTGGCGGGCTCGGGCGACTCACCGCTAATTAGTAAACCATACTAAGATACCGGGATCTGACCACCGGCCATAGCGTCTGACGTATACTAATCAGGGGCGGCGTAACTATTCTAGACAGTCAACACATAACTTGCTCAAACAAATCATACATGTCCTAAATTCTGCTATTAGTCTATTTATCTGTCTTATATCGCATGTTATATCATAAAGCAGTAAATAACCAACCAATCAGCAATTCACATACATAGCATGAAAACATAAGTCTTTCCTATTCTACTCTAACCACCTAACATGTTACTATTTCTACTTCTACTCTACATACAAACACATGCATAATAACTGTATTAATATCTTTCCTAATTATCTAATTATCAAACATAAATACATGCTATGAATGCTAAACTACATGCAAGACCTCCACTCACCTGGATAATCCTGACCCTGAGAAGCACCGTCGGCTCCGGCTCCAGCCAGCGGCACTGCGTTCGCACCTGAAGTGCAAAAAGGACCCATTAGGACCCCTGAAGAAAAGAAAAGCGAAAACTTGAACTGCTGCTGCGTCACGCTGTCGCTGGCGAGCTCCTCTTGCTCGCTGGCGAACCTCACGCAGAAAAGGGGCAAAACTGACTTTTCACTCACCGTCGGGAAATTGCTCAAGCAGAGTATCCCCAAGACGTCGAAACCTCACTCCGACAGAGTTCCTTTACTGAAAATAAGGAACGCCCAAAAGCACTGCTCTTAAAGGGCGTGAGAATGAGGTGTGAAGAAAAGGACTCAACTACTACTCATATATATAGGTGAGGTGAGGGGAGCTGACATCATGTTGCGTCCGATGTGGGACTTCGGACGGTCGCTAGCGACGAGCTCATCGCTAGCGGGCACTAGCTGCTCGCTAGCTAGCACCTGCTGACAGCAAACGCTGTGACGTCTGTTCTGCACGATGTGGGACTTGGTCCCGTCGCTGGCGACGCGCTGATGGTCGCTGGCGACTAGCTACTTGCTAGCGAAAGCTGATTGCTCGCTAGCGAGTCCCATCTGACAGCAACTTGCTGACGTGTTTCTGACGAGTCCTAAAGAGAGTCCTTCCTAAGGGACACTGTGATACGGGGTATCACAACCTTCCTCATCCACTTCTTGAAATTTTCTTCCTTTCTCCCTCTCACTCTTTTATTCATAATCTCTGACATTAAAGTTTAAAACTGTTATTTTTTTAATTTTATGATTTTTCATTTCTTGTTGTTTTAAGAAAATATTGTAGTTGTGACTAGAAGAATCTGTATGGTGAAAAAAAAAATTATTGTATGGTAAAAAATAACTAATATAATATTAGCAAAATGAAATAACAAAAAATAAATAAGAATCCATTGTATGATAAAAATAACTCATTGTGTGTTTCAAATAATCCATTGAAAAACATATTGTAGGTTTTAAAAATAACTTATTATATGTTGAAAAATAACCAACTGTATGATAAAATAAAACTCATTGTATGGTGAAAAATAACTCATATGACACTAGAAAAATGAAATAACAAAAAACGAAGAACTCATTGTATGTTGAAAAAAATAATCCATTGTATGTTGAAAAATAACCCACTGTATGGTGAAAAATAACCCATTGAAAAACCCAATCATGAAAAAATGAAAAACGCAAAAAAAAAACACATTGCAAAAATAAAAACACCATCCATTCAAAATAATAGAAAAACTCATTCGAAATAATAGAAAAAATCTATTAAAATAATAGAAAAAACTCATTAAATATCAATTAAAAACCATGTTCAATATGTACGGTAAACAACGAAAAATTCATAAATATAACACTTTTATCACTATAGTCATGATAAAAATGGAAAAAACATCACAAAATGAATTGTTTTTTTTTTTTCTAAAAATTTAACTTTTATCACTAAAATTAGCACCTTTATCATTAAAATTGACAAAATGTAATATTTTTCTTCTAAAGGTAGAACTTTTATCCATAAAAAATATTAATTTTGTAAGAAAAAAAAACAATCAAACATATTTAAAAAACTCATAAAAAATATTAATTTTGTAAGAAAACAACAATCAAACATATTTAAAAAATTCATTCTAAATAACAGATAAAACCCATTACCACAATAAAAAAACCATTAAGCAATCAACTAAAAATCATGTTCAAGATAATAAAATATTTTTTAAAAATAATACCCAAAATGAAAAATAAAAAGCCAATAAAAATGGAGTAGGAAAAAAAACAAAAGATATAAGAAAAAAGAAAATAAAAATACGGAGGAGGAGGAGGAGGAGGAGGAGGAGGAGAATCAATTGGAATCAATTGTCCGGGTGGTAATTTCTTCTTCAAAATTCCCATAATGATGTTGGTAGAAAGCTTTTCTTCAAAATTTCCATAATGATGCTGGTAGAAAGCTTTTGCATCCATTTTGTCATGTGCTCTATGAAGGAATCTTCCATCATGACTTTTTAACTCTTTTTTTTAATATATATATATATATATATATATATATATAATTTTTATTATTATTTACATATCATATGGGTTTAGGGTTTTCTTGAAAATAATTTTTTAGCCTTGATGTTGTATCTTCTTCTTTAAAAATTGATGAAGTGATAACTTGTATCCTCTCTTTCATTTCTTCTTGTTAAGGCTGCTATTATTTGTTGCTTTTGTGCTAAGAAGTGTGACTGTTCCTGATAGCTTTTAATAATACTTTGCTTGTCCTGACTTGTGGTTGGGCTAGTCTTCTTATTTGTTGAGAAGTTAACCCAAGAGTCTATTGCTTGTTTGCTGATAAAATTATAATCAAATTTATTCCACCATTTTACTTTTATAACTCGTACTAAATATTACACACTTAGATTATCAATATATTTCATGGAGTCATACTCCCAAACCATAATCCAACATATTCCCATTCCTACTACATAAGCTAATAATTGGTGCTCTGGTACAAAGTAAATTTTAGACTTGAAATATTCATAACCCATAGAGGCTTCTTTTGGGAAGATGTCAACTATTGGCCCAAAGTCATAAAATCACTTCATAAACTATTTGTTACTTGTAATGAAATTCCCTTTTTGAACCATAAGAACCAGGAGTGTGGACTTGGACTTAAATATAATGCATTATTCCAGGCTGCCATATAGTCATAATAATTATATTCTTGAGGATTGAACTGTCTAGTAAATGTTTTACTCTTAAACAATTCCTGTCCCCAATCTTGTATGGATAATACTTTTAATGTTTTAATTTTTGAAAAAGAGATCTCTCTTGTTGTGGGATTTTTTGTGTGGGATAATTCAATAGATTCAATGTCAACTAATATGAACTCATAGAATTTTTTGGTTTTTCTAAGGTCATTGGGTACATAATGGAAGGGTTTAGGAAAGATACTTTTATACATAATTTTTCGATCTATTTGAAACCAGTCTCGCTCAATGGGTATAATGACATGTGCTTCTGGTTTTTCTTTGTATTGGGTTTCAAATGTTGGTTTGGTGAATAAGTATGATGGAGTAATAGGTTGGATTGTGGTGTATCGATTTTGAGTCATAATATATTTGAGTTTTTTCCTGTAATAGTAGTAATAGGATTGCTTTTAACAACCTGTGACATTGTCACCGGTTTTGATGATGAAGCTTTTACGGGTAATTTGTTCTGGTCTAGTGGCGGACCATAATCATTGTAATCTGATTTTTACTCATTTTGGGATGATCCCTGCAAAAATTCTCTTGTAAGAAAGTCAGACAAAACATTCTTTTCCCCTTTTATATGTTCAATTTCAAAATCAAAACAGGATAATAAAGTTTTCCATCTTGCAAAAATATGTTTAGAAACAAGATTTTTGACATCATTTTTTAAAATATTTGGGGCTGTTTTACATTAAGTCCTTACCAAAAATCTTTTATTAAATAATTCATCTTGAAGCTTTGTTATAACTAATACAATTGATAAAATCTCTTTTTTAACTGTAGAATATTTTTGTTGAGCTAGATGCCAAATTCCTGAGTGATACTTAACTATTTGCTCTGTTTTTTAATTTGGTAGTACTTGCTTAAGTACACCACCATATCCAATTTCAGATGCATCAGTTTCAACTATTAATGCGGCTGAAGGAACAAAAATTCCTAAACATGGAAGATTTTTAACAATACTTTTAATTTCAATAATTGTTTGAGTCATCTGTTCATCCCAAACTGGTGGGTTCTTCCTAAGTCTCTTATATAATGGAGAACATATTATTCTAATATTTGGAATAAAATCAGCCACATAATTAAGACATCCTAAAAATCTCTGTAATTGTTTTTTATCTTTTATTTCATTGAAAAATTTATCTGCAAATTCTAATGATCGCTTAATAAGTGTAAATGTACCTTGGTATATTTCATATCCTAAGAATCTCACTTTTTAGTATGAAATATCTTCATTTCCTTTGCTGATACTACTAATCTATTTTCTTTAATTATTTCTATAAATTTTTCTAGGTGTTTGATGTGACTACTTATATTTTTAGAGAATATTAATACATCATCTAAATATACAATAGCAAATTCCATGTATGGGTAGAAAATATTATTCATTATTTCTTGAAACTCGCTAGGAGCCTTTTTTAATCCTTGTGGCATAACATTCCATTCATAATGTCTAAATGGTACTACAAAAGTTGTTTTATATTTGTCTTCTTCTTTTATTAATATTTGATAATATCCTGACTTCATATCAAATTTAGAAAATATAGTAGCCTGCTTTAGTCTTTTGATTAAATCATTTTTATTAGGTAAATGATACCTAATCCATTTTAATACTTTATTTAAAGGCTCGTCGTAGTTAATCACTAACCTTGGAGCTCCTCTTTCTATTTCAGAAGCTTTCATAATAACAAAATCCAGAACAACTCCATGGTGATTTTGAAGGTCTTATTAATCCTTTATCCAAATATTCTTGTATTTCTTGTTTACAATATTTTAAATATTCTTCATTCATTTGTATAGGTTTGGCTTTTGTAGGAATACTTTTTTCATCGAATCCCTCTTCATAAGGTAGAGATACTTCATGCTTTTTTCTATGATGAAAGGCCATGGGATTAGTGTCACATATTTCCTTTTCTATTTTATTTTCAATTTCCTTTATAATTTTTTGTAATTTTGGAGTTTGTAATTGTTCTTCTATCCTTTTATATTGTATTTCTTTATTTAACATTTTAATATGGTTTTGTTTTCTTTCAGTGATACTTAGTAGTAATTGAGGCTTCCTATTAAGTTTAATTCTTTTATTCTGGGTGGCTATAGAAATTCAAAAATTATTGGGTGTTCTGGTATCCTATTACATACTATTCCTTTGCTAGTTACTTCGAAAGGATACAACAAAGTAAAGAAAGGATTCCCTAGAATGACTTGATTACTTATTTCGGGCATTAATACATACTGTAATGCTACATGTATAACTAAGATAGCCAAAATGATAACCAACTAATAAATGTTGATTTTATATATAGAATATCTAATTAATTAATGTAATACAATAAATAATATTTATTACACAATTAATTATTTAATTTTCTTAAAAAAACTCTTATTCAAATTTAAAAAATCTCTCTCACAATCTTCATGATTCATATATTCAATGCATATATTCTACTCAAATCTGAAAAAAAAAAATCTCATTTTCGAAAGAAAATTCATATTACACATATCAAATGAATGGAATTACACATATTATATAAAATGTAATACACATATCAAAAGGTTATTACACATACCAACTAAAGGATATTACACATATAAATTAAATGGTATTACACATATTAAATAAAAGCTATTACACATACCAAATAAAATATATTACACATACCAAATAAAGAGTATTACACATACCAAATAAAAAAGTATTACATATATCAAACAAAATGTATTACACGTATGAAGGTACTAAAAAAAAGGTGTTACACTTAGTGCATATATGGAGATATTACTCTGATTAATTACATATCATTGTACAAGAAATGAATAAAAAAAAACAAATAGATGCCATGAAAAAAATAAATTTAAATTTAAAATTTGTATACTGCAAACAAAAACATAACGAGTAATTAAAAGTATAATTACATAGTATATATAATATCACAAAAAACTAAAATTAAAAAAAGTAACAAAAATAATATGGAGAACAACCATAAATTACATATGAAAATGTAATCATCTTTTTTTAAAAAGTAACAAAAATAATAATCTCAAGAACAACATTGATATGGAGATCAACCATAAATTACATATGAAAATGAAATGATAAATCATAATTGTTTTGGTTTGTACAAATTATTAATTACAAAAATTTCAGATATTAAAATGCATTTACACACTTCTTTAAATCTAGAATTTTTTGTCCCTAACATTAATTAGTTGGTAGCAAATTGGCTAAATCTAGTTATAACCCTGGACTTTTTCTAATACAAATGATGTTGTAAAACATACTTTTTTTTACAAATTTATGCGTTTGATAATTTATAAGTCATCTTCATCCTTGATAGGCTAGCATTGAGAATTTTTTGTTAGATTTTTTATAATACTTTGTAGGAATTATTCCTCTTGTATACAATTCACATCAGCTCCTGAGTCCATTAATGCTACTAGATCAAATTTCTCTTCTTTAACTATTAGAGTAACTTTGCACCACTATTTATGTGTAGTTATTAAGCTTAATGAATTAATATATGATGTCCATTCCTCGTTTTCTTCTTTATTTTGTAGCTTTATTATTTTTTCTCCTTCGAGTTTTAAAAGTCTATATTCTACAGTAATATTTTGTTCTCTCAATTCTGATATTTCTTGTTTTAAGGTTCTTATCTCATTTTGTAAATCTTTTACAGTAATTGATTCTTTTTTAAGTTTAAACCTATTATATAATTCTTTAATTTCTATAGGTTTTATTTCTTGTTGCTTATGTTCTTCTCTAGAGACTAATTCATTTAATTGTTGTATGAACTCATTTTTTAATGGAGAATCTTCTAATTTATCTATAATAGTTATTAAAGTAGCGGTTTGGTCTCTTGTTAATACATTTATTTTTTAATTTTACAGTTTTGTTAGGTACATAATTCTGGTCCTAAACAAGTTTCTTCTTCTTCCTCATATTCTTCTGATGAGCTTAACTCTAGTTGATATATTTCATTGTCGGTTGCATCTTCATTACTTGTACTTCCTTCAATTTCTGATTCTGTCCTGAATTTATTAATAGGGCTTGTAATGTATTTTTTAAAGTTTCATCAGTTATTTCATTTAGTTTTTGTTGTATTTTGCATTTATTCGCATAATGACCTGACCTTCCACATCTCCAACATTCATTTCTCTTTTAAGGTGTTCTTTTTGTGTTACTCGTTTTGTTTTGATCCATATATGAGTTTTGATTAATTGCTTGTGATTTATAATATTTCTTAGGATTTCTCCTATACGAATTGTACTTTTTTGTTAACTTATTTTGTCTTTTTATTCTCTTTTTATTTTGGCTACTAGGGGCTCTTAAGGGTTCTATTCCATATCGTTCACAAAAAGTTCCTAATTCTCTTCTATTGCTCATTTTCTCTTTTCTTACTCTATCTTGTATTTTAGTATCAGTGCAAATCTCTATTCCAGTTTCTACTATAATATTATGTAGTTGGCCGAAAGTTAATTGATCATATATAAAAGGGCGTTTGGTATGAGGTAATCTGCATAGATTACCGGTAATCTTGCAATTAAATTACCTGATAATCCAGATTGATTCGTTTGTTTTGTCAAAGATATTGGCAATGTAGATTACCCAATAATCCACATTATCTCCAAAGTGGTAATGTAGATTACCCCTTATCAGGATTACCACCTCTAGGTAATCTTCTAATTTATTTTATTACACCATTACCCCTCTAACAAAATACACTACTATTCCTAATTTTGTAATTTTCTAACACAAATCCTAATCTATCTCAATCACCCACATAGCCTTGGTGTCCACGCTGCTTCTGCTCCATCGCACGGAGCACTGCGCCTTGCTGCTCGTTCATGGCACCGCATTTTGGTTATATGTGTATGTGTTTTGGTTGTTGTTCCTTTATTTACCTTTGATTTTTAGTCATTGCTTGTAACATGAAATTAAATAATTGTTAACATTGAAATAGAACTATGAAAGATTGAGAGTAGAGTTGCAGAATGTGTTTTGATCTATTTGGAATGATAGTGTGAAGTATTGCCACTAAATTGAGAGTAGAGTTTTTTTTTTAGTTATTGCATTATATTTGTTATTTCTATGTTGCACTCTTTGCAAGAATATTATAATTATTTTAATGGATTTCCATTTTTACTAAATAATTATATTAATGTCAAAATTGAAAAATATTGACATTAAATTCAAAATATAATTATATTTGATTAATTCATTTTATGTGTATTTTAGGTATTTTAATAATATATGTAATATAATTATATTTGACTAATTTATTTTATAATTATTTAGAGAGTATTATAGTAATATATATAGATTACCTTGTAATGTGGATAATATACCAAACAAGGTAATGTGGATTACCGGTAATTTAATTGGAGGTAATCTATCTGCAAGGTAATCTAGATTACCGATAATCTTCCATTGTAATGTGCCAAACGCCCCCTAAGGTACTTGGGCTCCAAAATGTAATTGTAATTTTTGCATTACTTTTTCTGAGAATAATCTTGGTAATGTGCCAAACGTCTTCTCTTACCATTACTTTTGATATGAAAACGACTTTGTACCATCTATAATCGGACATGGTTGGACATTTTAAATTTATTAATTGATTTCTTATCCTTTCTCTAAATATACTAGGATCTCTTATAAATTTTTTAATTATAGTAAAAATTAGGCTTGAAGTTGCATCAGGTTCATTATTTTCGGTTTTAACACTATCTAATATAAAGGCCTTTTCTTGTGGAGATAAGAAATTATCCCACCATCCTTTTAACTGTCCCGTAAATCCTTGGGTTATCGCTATGTCTGCATTTTCATCTGATAATCCTTTAGTTTTATAAGCAGTTGCTGCCATGGTCATTTGACATGTGAAATCTAATATGGCTTGTTCACTCATACCATCTAAATTCCATTCAACTATATCGGTTCCGTTAAAAGTATTTTGTACTAAATAGCTTCTTTCTTCAAAACTAATATATGCAGGGGTTGGTCTAGAGCAATAGTTTCTTAATTTAGGATAGTTATTATTACTTTTAAAATTCATTTTGTCTACTTCTAACGTATTAACTTCATGTTTTCCCAAGGACAATTTCTCTACTCTTCCTTTTAATTCTTCTAAATCTACTTCTAGGGCTGTTTTATTAAATTTAAAAATTTATGGTATACTATTAATTTTATAGATGAGCTTCTCTATAATTTTAACTATTGCTTGGCCATTCCTACTTGAACTCCCCTCATCCTTTTGATTATCCATTCTACTTAATTGCTTGCTCATAGTTTCTAATACAATATTAGAATAATTTAATTGTTGATGTAATTTTCTTATGTATGTCTTTCTTTTCTACATTTCCCTTCAGAGGTTTTGTCTTTAAAAGGGGTGGCCTCTATTTCAACCTTATCATATAATTATACTTTTATTGGTTCATTTGGTGGATATTCTGATTCTATTATTTTTCCAGCAATAGTTTTCCAAACTGAGTATTCTTTAGTAAGTGGTAAAACTCTCCTTCCTTTGTCTCATAATAATTTTTTAACCAATCAAAGAAATATAAATTGATCCTATTATCTATCATATATTGATAATAAATTTCTCTAATCACTAATGTTTCTTCTTTGCTAAAAGTAGTAAAATACCAATCTCTTAAAGATTTATTAAGCTTCAAAATCTTCTCGTATCCATTTTTTATCTATTTCAAAATCTTTTTTTTCCAGAATATTTAGTACTTGAGAAGCAGTTGGAGAAAAATTGATACTATCTTCATATATAGGAGTTGCTACTCTAGGTCTACTATTATTTATTCCTGTTATGTCAATATTTATAGTAGATCCATCCACTGAATATCTTGCATATTCTACCCTATAATTATGAGGCTCTCTTATCTTAAAAGATGTTGACCGATTCATTCTTAATCTTACAATGTTTCCATCTTCTATTATTTCTCTAACCTGAGTGCTTTCTTATTTTTCATGTTCTAATATTTCTTCTAAAAACTATTCTTCTGGTATATTTTTTATTACTTCTTCATGTCTTAATTTTTTAGGAACTTGTACCGTACTTCTTTTTAGATTTGTTTGTATTAATACATTTTCATTTCTAGGTGTTTCCCTAATAGCTCTAAAATTGTAATTTACTTTAGTTACCTTATAAAAAATTCTATATATATCACAAAGGGATCATATTTTCCATCTATTACTTCATTTGATGCTTTTATATATAATCTAATAACATCAGACGTATAGTCATTATTTAAACTCATAGAAAAATTTGGGAAACAATTAAAGAATACAGACCCATCATGGCAATTACTTTTTAATGTAGCAATTAGGGAGTCTTTAAATTTCTTAAATCTGAAGTCTCTTAACATTATTAATATCGGGATACTTACTCCTAATTAAAATTTGGTTTAGCTGTTACTTGAATTAATCCTATATGAATAAAAGCAAAGCCCTTTTCTTTATGCTCTCTAATTTTTTCAGCTTCTAAAACTTTAATAGTATTGTTATTACCTGTTCCATGATAGCTATATTCTAACATGTGAATTTCTTGATCTTTATCTTCCAAAAAATGTCTTTAATTTTCTTATATACTTCTCCTTTGTGTATAATAGGTATAGACCAATTATGTAATCTCTCTTCTATGTTTTGTATTGTTAACTCTTGTTGGGAACTACTAGGCGATGATTCTTCATGTTAGAATTTTATGGACTTAGTGTAAATATAAATATGTGCTATTATAAAGTTTAGCCCAATATTAAAGTGATCCTGAAAATTTAAATTATTATTAGTGTATGGGCATAAACATTTTATTAAGTGAGTATGAGCTTTGATATGTGTAGATACCATTTGGGTCCAGTTACTAATTCTATGATGGGCTGAATTAGAAACTAGCTAGCGTTATGTTTGTTTATAAAAGGGTTATGGTCCCCAAACTGTGAGTGTTGCCTCCTTTCATGTTATCCCATTAGCAGAGAGGTAGAACCCTAAGGAGCACTCACTAGTTTGGAAAATCAAGAACCAGATCAATCAACCTTGTAGATCAAGAACTAAAGAGACCAAAAACATCAATCAATTTCTATGGCATGAGGTACGCTTCCGCATCCTATTTCTATATCTCTTTCTCTATGATTCAATATGAGTGGTCTTGGGTTATTATGGATTCAATGTTTTCCTAACAAGTGGTATCAGAGCCATTCATGATTGGATCATTGAGAAAATAATGATACATTGATATTTGAAATTTTTTTTTTTGTTTTTTCGATCAACACCATTAGGATCGGTTTATTGTTTCCCACATACGATCGAGAAGGCTTTTGTATATAAGTTTTGTTTTACGGCATTGTTTGAATACACAATGGGCTCTTTAATTTTTGCATATGGGATCATATTATATTATATATATATATATATATATATCATATCATCATCAAGTTTTGGTGGTTACAGATTTATATATAATCAAACAGTTATTATTATTATTTTTTTATAAACATCGGGGTCAAAAGCCCAAGCAAAAGAGAATTACACAGATATCACCCTTTGGTGGGAAATACCAGCTAGATCAGAAAAAAGGCAATCGAAGCAAAGGCTGGCAGCGAAGTAAAAGTATGGAGAGTTCCTTCATGTAAGTGACCATGTTTGGCAAAGGCATCAGCTGAAGAATTAGCCTCACGGAAGATATGGTTGATACAGACCTCCCAATCCTTAGATAACAGGTTCTGGATCGCCAAGGAAAGGGGATAAGAAGCATGTCCCTGACATTGAAGATTCTGACTAAGAATAGTTGCACATTTGGAGTCCAATTCAGCAATAACCTTCTTAAATCCCATATTATAAGCAATACGCAATCCATAGAACAGCCCCAGAGTTCGGCGTGAGTTATAGAACAGAAGCCAAGATTAGCATTATAACCGATAATCAGATTCCCCATGTGGTTTCGCAATAGGCCACCACAAGCAGCTTCCTTAGAATTCATCATCGACCCATCAGAGTTAATCTTAATCCATCCCTCATCTGGTGGCTTCCACGAAACTTCCCTAATAGAGAAGTTGCCAATTCTTTTCCTTGTGGTGTTAAGGTGACACAAAGCAGCTCTATACTCCCTCGTAAGCGCTTGCACTCGATGAACAATTCCAGAAATTGTAGCCGCAGTGCCCTCGAAGATGAACCTGTTACCAGAAAACCAGAGTTCAGAACAGGACACAGCAAAAAGGAGGGACCAATCGACCCTTTGGTGTAAACGAGAATGGTTCGATAAATTCATTTCCAGCCAAGAATAAAAAGGAATTTCAAAAAATTTATCAATATCCATTCTAGGTACAATGCTTTCCCACACTCCTACCGCAACGGGGCAGTCTCTAAGGACGTAGAGCACTGTTTCATTAGCTATGCCACAAATAGCACAAAGAGCATCATCACACATATGCCTCTTGTACCGAGGCTCATTGGTGAGAAGAGCCTTATTAGCCACTAACCATAAAAAGGCTCGGAGACGCTGAGGCAACTCAATATTCCAGACCAATTTAAAAAGAGAGTTTAAAGAGGAAGGAGAGAAGGTAAACAACGAATCATAAGCAGATTTACAAGTAAAAGTTCCAGAGACTTCCCTGAACCTGGCTACTGTGTCGCTCGGAGCATCAATACTAGGTGCTTTGATAGCCTTGAAAAGGTCCAAGAAATCATGATCTAACACCTGTTGCAGCTTATTCCAGTCCCAATCGCCATTTCCATCTGCAAACTCGCAAACTGCTTGGTCCAGATTCCCTCCGTCTTCTTCTGTAGACGCAAAGTCTCCCAGGCATTGAATCCCAGGAATCCAATGATCTTTCCAAAATCTGGTCTTCATTCCATTGTTTACTCGCCAAATAAGATTAGTTTCAACTCTAGGCCAGTTGTATACTATGCCCTTCCAGACATTAGAAGAAAGAGATTTAGACTTGATGATAGGTATGGTATCTTGATTACAACCATATTTACTTCTGACCACCTTAACCCAAAGGGCTTTTCGGTTCTCAATCAATTTCCAACCAAGTTTCATAAGGAAAGTGTAATTCACGTCTTTGGCTCGCCGGAATCCGAGACCACCTTCCTTTTTAGGTTTGCAGATATCATCCCAACTGAGAAGGTGTGTCTTCTTCCTATCTTCTGTACCACTCCAGATAAAATTGCGACATATTTGATCAATTTTGTTGCAGACGCTAATAGGAAGCTTCATAGTTTGCATAACATAAGAAGGAATAGTTGCCAGTGCAGATTGAGCAAGAGTGATTCTCCCTACTAACGACAGAGTATTTGCTTTCCAACCATTAAGGCGCTGACGCATCCTATCGATAATGAAAGCAAAATCTTCCTGGCTACAACGATCATGCAGAAGAGGCACCCCTAGATATTTACCTAGATTAGAAGCTCACCGCATGCCAAGGATGGAGGACAGATGATTTCGTCTAGAGCTATGAACATTGCCTGAGAAAAACACGCAAGACTTAGCTGTATTGATTTTCTGACCCGAGCATGAACAGAACAAATTTAGAACATCCATGACCACTTGAGCTTGATCAGCAGTCACTTTGGCAAACAAAACCAAATCATCAACAAAACAAAGATGGGACAACTTTGGACCTCCACGATTAAGAGTAATCGGATCCCACATGCCCTCATTAACCTTCGAAGAAATCAAATGAGCTAATTTCTCGATACAGAGAACAAATAAATAGGGAGATAGAGGATCTCCCTGTCTCACCCCTCTTGAGGGCTTGAAAGAAAGAGAAGGTTCCCCATTCCAAAGCAACCTCATTTCCGGAGTTGTGATGCACCACCACACCACTTCAATAATTCTAGGAGGAAGGCCAGCATCAACCAATGTCTCTTTTATGAAAAACCAATTAAGCCTATCATAGGCCTTTTCCAAATCAATTTTCAGCACCATAAAACCTTCTTGGCCCTTTTTAACTCGCATGGAGTGAATAACTTCCTGGACAATAATGATGTTATCTGAGCTCTGTCTACCAGGCACAAAACTGCTCTGATGTGGCCCAATGAGAGTCGGCATTATTGTTTATATAATTATGTTACTTGGTTTCATAAATTTTAGTTTATAGATTTTATTGTTTATATTACATATGAATTTGGAATTAAGTTATTGTATCATGATTTGAGTTTTGGAATAAATTGATTAAACAATATGCTGCTAAAGTAGCCTCTGCTGGTTAGATTAATTTATTCTAAAACATTTGGAAGATTATGATAATATGAAACATTTGATGGGTTTTAGGATGTGTGCTCTCCTATTTGGTTTGACTTTGTGTTAATCTCCCATTTGTTTTGATATGTTAGTTTTCATGTCTCTCAAGATGCCAATAAGGGTTTAACTCTAACATGTGTGATTCCATAATTTTAAAAATATTTGAGGTACTTTATTTTGGTATAGTACTTATAAGGACTATTGGGAACACATGATACATTAACTATGGTGATTGTTGCATTAGGATTTGCAACTAATTTTGGATTTTGGAGTAAATTGATTAAACAATATGCTGCCAAATTAGCCTCTGTTGTGTAAGTCAATCTAGTTTGAAATATAAGTATAATTGTTGGCATATAATTCGTTAAGTATTGATCATCCCAAAGGAAGTTCAATACATTTGGTAGCGAATTTCATGCTCAATTGTGTAATGAATAAAAATTCATAACATTGTTACATAAGGATTTTGACAACAATCGAATGAGTTCTATGATAGAATAATTGAAGCGATATGCTGCCAAAGTAGCCTCTATTGCGTAGGTTGATTTATACTGTAACATAAGGACAATTAGGAGTAAGTAGTTCTTGCGAATATTGTGTGATACCCCGTATCATAGTATCCCTTAGGAAGGACTCTCCTTAGGACACGTCAGTACACGTCAGCAAGTTGTTGTCAGAGGGGACTCGCGCTAGTGAGCAGATAGCTTCCGCTAGCGAGTAGTCGGTCGCCAGCGACCACCTGTGGGTCGCTAGCGATGGGACCTAGTCCCACATCGTACAGAACGCACGTCTCAGTGTTGCTGTCAGAAGGCGCTAGCTAGCGAGCAGCCAGTGCTCGCCAGCGACAAGCTTGTCGCTAGCGACCGTGTTCTTGTCGCTAGCGACCAAAACGAAGTCCCACATTGGTTAAATTTGGCTCAGCCTTCTCCCCCTCACCCTATATATATGAGAGGTATGGTCACCTCACAACTCACATCTCACACTCGGCCTTTTCAAAGCAGTGCTTTGGGCTTTCTTCGTATTGAGGATAGTGTGAGCTCGACGTCTTGGGGATACTCTGCTCGAGTAATTTCCCGACAGTGAGTAAAAGTCATTTTTTCCCTTTTCTGCGTGGTGGTCGCCAGCGAGCAGGAGGAGCTCGCCAGCGACCTGGCCTTCGCTAGCGAGAGGCAGTAGCTCGCCAGAGAAGGTGCGATACGCAGCAGTAGTTCAAAGTTTCGTTCTTTTCTTCTTTAAGCGATTATGATATGTCTCTTGCATGATAGGTGCAAATACGATTCCAGTAGCTGGGGACGGAGCGTACGGTCCTCTTTAGCCTCAGGATTATCCAGGTGAGTGGAGATCTTGTATGTAGTTCAGCATTTCCAGCATATATATTTGTGTGATCACTAGATAATTAGGCAAGATAATAACAAGTTATATATGTTGCATGTGTTTGTAGTAGTAGAAGTAGAAGTAGTATTAGTTAGTAACATATTAGGTGGTTAGGTGTAGTGATATGATTAGGTAGTAGTGACTAGTAGGTAATTATAGGAATTTAGTTTTCTAAGTTATGTTCTATTATACATGTTGACTGGATGCTGGATGTTATATATTCTGTATATGTTATGATAACATGTGATTAACTAAATATAAGAAATATAGCTATGGCCCATGATATGATGTGTGTTGATTTTATTAATTGCTGACTGTCTTGAGAAATCACACCACCCTGATTAGTATACGTCAGACGCTATGGCCGGAGGTCAGATCCCGGTATCTTAGTATGGTGTGCTAGTTAGAGTGAGCCGCCCAAGCCCGCCAAGCATGTTCCGATCCCGGTTACCGGACGGCTTGATGCCAGATACACCCCTCACGGGACAAATAGGACTACACTCTAGTCGCGTACTGAGAGTTAGTTCATAGATTCAGATACAGATACAGATATACAGATGTAGGCTTGGGTTGCTTTAGTGTGATAACTCGACGGGATTGTTTGATTGGATGATAACATGTTTATATGTGATATATATGTTGCGAGTGTTGCATTGCATGCATTGTCCCATCGCTGAGTCGACGACTCATCCCTCGTCAACCATGTTTTTCAGAGTACGATCCTACCGCAGACGAGGAGTCCCTGATCCAGTAGAGGTCACAGCTATCATCCTTGGTGAGCTCGACTTCTGACGTGGAGCCTTTTCAGCTTTTCCTTTGTTTAGATTTTCCATTTCAGTTTAAGTTATAGTATTGAACAGTTTTGATTATGTAATAGTTGCTCCAGACACTAGAGGCAGGATTCCTTTCAGTTTATGATTCAGTTATCTTTACAGTACAGTTATGATTTATGATGAACAGTATTTTAACAGTTATTAAGATGATATTAATTCCAGTTTTAAGGTCCTAGTAGCGTGTTCGTTGGGTTAGTGCCCTTCGCACGGACACCCTAAGTAGCGGGGTGTTACAGTTGGTATCAGAGCCCTTAGGTTTCCCCCTAGAGTCTGGAGCTAGGAACCTTAAGTGTCATGGCAACCATGGGAATGGAAGTGCACCCATGGCCATGGAATGTAGTGGCACGAAAGGTTCATAGAAAGTAAAGTCAGCTAAGTTCAGTAATAGTCAGTGTCTCCCTTGAAATCTCTTTCCTAATATGTCTTATGGTTTGACCTCGCCAGGATCATGATTCCTCGCCGACGTTCCTCTTCCTCCTCCGGTTCTCGGCGTGTACAAGACGCTATCTCCAATCTAGCAGAGATATTGGCTCTTCAGGCGCAGCAGAATGCGCAGAAGCAGCAGGCCGCTCGAGCCCAGCAGACTGAGATGGCCCAGCAGCTCGCAGCCACACAGCAGACTGCTCAGGCGCAGCACACGGCACTGGCCCAGCAGCTCGCAGAGACACAGCAGGTCGCCCAGCTGCAGCAGGCAGCGTTGGCCCAGCAGCTCGTAGAGGCACAGCAGCCGCCCAGGCACAGCAGGCCGCCCAGGCACAGCAGGCAGCATTGGCCCAGCAGATAGCAGCTACACAGCAGGCTGCCACAGCTCAGCAGATGGCTCTCGCGGAACAGCTAGCAGCTACCCAGCAGGCCGCTCAGGAGCAGCAGATGGCGTTAGCTCAGCAGATTGCGGCGGCTCAGCAGGTGGTTCAGGCTCAGCAGAAGGCCGCTCAGACAGCATCCGGGAGGAGCGCAGAGGATGTGCTGATTGATCGTTTCAACCGGTCAAATCCTCCTCGTTTCTCCGACACCTCAGAGGACATGGACCCGATGGACTTTTTGAGCTGTATGCAGAGGGAGACTACACTTCTCCGCATTCTTTCAGAGCTGGCTGTCGAGTTGGTTGGACACCGGATGGGAGGTGTTGCAGCCACATGGTATGAGACGTTGATCGAGGATCAGGAGGTAGAGGCTCGGGAGGTCAGTCCCACCTCTATGCTGTCACCCGTCAGGATGCTCATGCGTCCAATGCAGTTCTCACAGGTATTATCTTTGTTAATGGTTATGATGCTTTAGCGTTGTTTGATCCCAGAGCAACGCATTCCTTCGTATCAGTCTTCTTTGCTATGAGGTTCCGTGAGAGTCCTTCCCTCCTTGAGCTGCCTTTCCGGGTTAGTACGCTGGGAGGTTCGTTAGATGTAGATCAGGTGTTCAGATCGTGTTAAGTTCGGGTTGGAGAGTTTCAGGCCAAGGTGGATTTGATGGTTCTCAGGTTGGAGGAGTTTGATGCGATCTTGGGTATGGACTGGTTGGCAGAGCAGTATGCAGAGGTAGATTGCCGGGGGAAGACAGTAACCTTCAGAGTTCCGGAGCGGGAGCTAGTGTTGTTTCGGAGCAGCAGTTGTGCGTCGGTGGATAGTTTGATATCGTCGATGAGTGCTCTTCAGTTGCCGAGCAAGGGGAGTGGTGGTTAACTCGCAGCGGTGAGGGATATGTCTGTGGAGCAGAGTGGCACCAGTGAGATGGATGTAGTTCGAGAGTTCATGGATGTTTTTCCGGAGGATCTGCCCGGGAAACCCCCAGTCAGAGAGGTGGAGTTCGGGATAGACTTGGAGCCGGGGGTGAGGCCCATCTCTATACCCCCATATCGCATGGCACCAGCAGAGTTGAGGGAGCTTCAGAGTCAGTTACAGGAGTTGTTGGACAAGGGATTTATCCGGCCGAGTTCGTCACCGTGGGGAGCGCCAGTGCTCTTTGTAAAGAAGAAGGATGGGTCTATGAGGATGTGCATCGACTACAGGCAGCTGAACAAGGTTACAGTGAAGAACAAGTATTCGTTACCGAGGATTGATGACCTGTTTGATCAGCTTCAGAGGGCAGTATGTTTTTCGAAGATAGATCTGAGGTCGGGTTATCATCAGCTGAAGATCAGGGATGAGGATGTATCCAAGACGGCATTTCGTACCTGCTATGGACACTACGAGTTCTTGGTGATGTCCTTTGGGTTGACGAATGCCCCAGCTGCTTTCATGGACCTGATGAACAGAGTGTTCAAGCCATTCTTGGACCGCTTTGTCATCGTGTTCATCGATGATATCTTGGTGTACAACAAGAACAAGGAGGAGCATGAGGGACATCTGAGGACAGTGTTGCAGACACTGAGAGAGCATCAGTTGTATGCTAAGCTCTCGAAGTGTGAGTTTTGGTTGGACAGGGTGGCCTTCTTGGGACACGTGGTGACGAGTGAGGGTATCACGGTGGACCCGAAGAAGGTTGAGGCGGTACGTTAGTGGGCACGACCGACGTCAGCAGCTGAGATTCGGAGTTTCTTGGGGCTAGCAGGTTATTGCCACAGGTTTGTGAAGGGTTTCTCAACGGTAGCTGCACCGTTGGCAGCGTTGACACACAAGGGAGTTAAGTTCCAGTGGTCGGAGGCTTGTGAGCGGAGTTTCAAGAGGTTGAAGGACGGTTTGACTTCGGCACCGGTTCTGGTTCAGCCGTCAGGTAGTGGTGGCTTCTCGGTGTTCTGTGATGTATCTAGGGTTGGTCTGGGATGCGTGCTTATGCAGAGGGGGCAGGTGATTGCTTATGCGTCCAGGCAGCTGCGGAAGCATGAGCAGAACTACCCTACACATGACCTAGAGTTGGCAGCAGTGATCTTTGCTCTGAAGACTTGGAGGCACTATCTGTACGGGGATACATGTGAGATCTTCACGGATCACAAGAGTTTGAAGCATATCTTCGAGCAGAAGGATCTGAATCTGAGGCAGAGGCGGTGGTTGGAGCTTCTGAGCGACTATGATTGTTCGATCAAGTATCATCCGGGGAAGGCGAATGTGGTGGCAGATGCTTTGAGTAGGAATCCGATAGTGGAGGAGCGGAGATTGCAGGGGAGTTTAGCCCACGTTGCGCCTGAGAGGAGACCCATGGCAGGAGAGATCCAGAGGTTGGAGTCTGAGGGAGTACGGTTCGAGGTTAATGGATCGGGGGCGCTTCTAGCCCATATCAGTGTTAGGTCGACTTTTGCGGAGCTGGTGAAGCAGCGTCAGTCAGAGGATCCGAGATTGGTGGAGCTTAGAGAGAGGGTTCAGAAAGGGAAGTGCTCGGACTTCTCAATTGATTCAGGTGGGGTGCTCAGGATTGGAGACCGGTTGTGTGTGCCAGAGGTAGGAGACCTTCGAGAGACCATTTTGAGAGAGGCTCATTGTATACCTTATTCGGTTCACCCAGGATCGACTAAGATGTACAAGGACCTCAAGCCGTTATATTGGTGGCATAGCATGAAGAAGGATGTGGGTGAGTTCGTGACCAGGTGTCTGGTGTGTCAGCAAGTCAAGGCCGAGCATCAGCGCCCAGCAGGGATGTTGCAGGAGATTCCACTGCCGGAGTGGAAGTGGGAGAGGATAGCGATGGATTTTGTGACAGGGTTGCCACGAGTAGTGAAGGGTTTTGACGCTATCTGGGTGATAGTGGATCGGCTCACGAAGTCTGCACATTTCATTCCGGTGAAGACCACATTCACGGCCACGCAGTATGCTCGCCTCTACATCGATCAGGTTGTCAGATTGCATGGGGTACCTGTTTCTATCATCTCAGACAGGGGATCACAGTTTACCTCCAGGTTCTGGCGTGCCTTGCATCAGGCTCAAGGCACGAGGTTGGATCTCAGCACGGCTTTTCATCCGCAGACGGACGGTTAGTCTGAGCGTACGATTCAGACTTTGGAGGATATGTTGAGGGCTTGCAGTTTGGACTTTGGTGGATCTTGGGAGGAGCAGTTACCCTTAGTGGAGTTCGCGTACAATAACAGTCACCAGGCAAGCATTCAGATGGCACCGTTTGAGGCGTTGTACGGTAGGCGTTGTCGCTCGCCTATAGGATGGTTTGAGACAGGTGAGGTTCAGTCAGTGGGTCCATACATGGTTCAGGAGGCTCTGGAGAAGGTAAAGATTATCAAGGAATGCTTGGCAGCAGCTCATTCTCGTCAGAAAGCATATGCAGACAAGAGGAGACGCGAGTTAGAGTTCGCGGTCGGGGATCAGGTGTTTCTGCGGGTATCTCCGATGAAGTGGGTGGTACGGTTCGGTAAGCGAGGAAAGCTGAACCCACGCTACATCAGACCATATGAGGTTTTGGAGAGAGTTGGCAGGGTTGCTTATCGGCTAGCTCTTCCAGCGGAGTTAGCAGCGGTTCACCCAGTCTTCCATGTGTCTATGCTAAGGAAGTACATTCCAGATGCGTCTCACATTCTGAGTTCACAGCCGGTGCAGATAGATCAGAGTTTGGGTTATAAGGAGGAGCCAGTGGCCATTGTCGATCACCAGATCAGGAAGCTTCGTTCCAAAGAGGTACCGCTAGTCAAGGTCATATGGAGGAATCACTTCGGAGATGAAGCCACATGGGAAACAGAGCAGTCGATGAAAGAGAAGTACCCATATCTTTTCGACCCACGAGGTAAACCTTAGTACATTTCTAGTATGCTTTCTTTTCTTTTACGTTTAGTTTGGATTTGGGGACCAAATCCTTAAAAGGAGGGGAGATTGTGATACCCCGTATCATAGTATCCCTTAGGAAGGACTTTCCTTAGGACACGTCAGTACACGTCAGCAAGTTGCTGTCAGAGGGGACTCGCTAGCGAGCAGATAGCTTCCGCTAGCGAGTAGTCGGTCGCCAGCGACCACCTGTGGGTCGCTAGCGATGGGACCTAGTCCCACATCGTACAGAACGCACGTCTCAGTGTTGCTGTCAGAAGGCGCTAGCTAGCGAGCAGCCAGTGCTCGCCAGCGACGAGCTTGTCGCTAGCGACCGTGTTCTTGTCGCTAGCGACCAAAACGAAGTCCCACATTGGTTAAATTTGGCTCAGCCTTCTCCCCCTCACCCTATATATATGAGAGGTATGGTCACCTCACAACTCACATCTCACACTCGGCCTTTTCAAAGCAGTGCTTTGGGCTTTCTTCGTATTGAGGATAGTGTGAGCTCGACGTCTTGGGGATACTCTGCTCGAGTAATTTCCCGACAGTGAGTAAAAGTCGTTTTTGCCCTTTTCTACGTGGTGGTCGCCAGCGAGCAGGAGGAGCTCGCCAGCGACCTGGCCTTCGCTAGCGAGAGGCAGTAGCTCGCCAGAGAAGGTGCGATACGCAGCAGTAGTTCAAAGTTTCGTTCTTTTCTTCTTTAAGCGATTATGATATGTCTCTTGCATGACAGGTGCAAATACGATTCCAGTAGCTGGGGACGGAGCGTACGGTCCTCTTCAGCCTCAGGATTATCCAGGTGAGTGGAGATCTTGTATGTAGTTCAGCATTTCCAGCATATATATTTGTGTGATCACTAGATAATTAGGCAAGATAATAACAAGTTATATATGTTGCATGTGTTTGTAGTAGTAGAAGTAGAAGTAGTATTAGTTAGTAACATATTAGGTGGTTAGGTGTAGTGATATGATTAGGTAGTAGTGACTAGTAGGTAATTATAGGAATTTAGTTTTCTAAGTTATGTTCTATTATACATGTTGACTGGATGCTGGATGTTATATATTCTGTATATGTTATGATAACATGTGATTAACTAAATATAAAAAATATAGCTATGGCCCATGATATGATGTGTGTTGATTGTATTAATTGCTGACTGTCTTGAGAAATCGCACCACCCTGATTAGTATACGTCAGACGCTATGGCCGGAGGTCAGATCCCGGTATCTTAGTATGGTGTGCTAGTTAGAGTGAGCCGCCCAAGCCCGCCAAGCATGTTCCGATCCCGGTTACCGGACGGCTTGGTGCAAGATACACCCCTCACGGGACAGATAGGACTACACTCTAGTCGCGTACTGAGAGTTAGTTCATAGATTCAGATACAGATACAGATATACAGATGTAGGCTTGGGTTGCTTTAGTGTGATAACTCGACGGGATTGTTTGATTGGATGATAACATGTTTATATGTGATATATATGTTGCGAGTGTTGCATTGCATGCATTGTCCCATCGCTGAGTCGACGACTCATCCCTCGTCAACCATGTTTTTCAGAGTACGATCCTACCGCAGACGAGGAGTCCCTGATCCAGTAGAGGTCACAGCTATCATCCTTGGTGAGCTCGGCTTCTGACGTGGAGCCTTTTCAGCTTTTCCTTTGTTTAGATTTTCCATTTCAGTTTAAGTTATAGTATTGAACAGTTTTGATTATGTAATAGTTGCTCCAGACACTAGAGGCAGGATTCCTTTTAGTTTATGATTCAGTTATCTTTACAGTACAGTTATGATTTATGATGAATACTATTTTAACAGTTATTAAGATGATATTAATTCCAGTTTTAAGGTCCTAGTAGCGTGTTCGTTGGGTTAGTGCCCTTCGCACGGACACCCTAAGTAGCGGGGTGTTACAGTTTGGTCGGCCCAAAGGAAGATCAATATTTGGCTGAATTACATGCACACACTTGTAGTGATAAATATGTTATAATTGTTAGGTTCCATGTGAATGATAAGTCGATCCAAAGATGGACTTATTGTTTGACAGGATTTATTATCAATATTTAACCACTATTCAGAATTCATACGGGTATTGATCGGCCCAAAGGAAGGTCTATACCTTGCTTAATTATACTTATAATTGTGGCAATGAGTATGTGGTGGTTATTAGGCTCCATGTGAGCAACATGTTTGTCCAAAGATGAACTTGTTGTTTGACAGGAATTAATATCAATATTTCATTACTATATTGAGAGTACCAATTACAAGTTAATATTTCTGTCCAAAGACTAAATATTAATGTTGTGCTAGGTATCTTGTGATGGGCCGATCATTATATGAATTTATAAAATTTGTTTGAGTATATTGTTTTGTTCTAATTATATTTTTATTTTTATATATGTTTGTGTTATCTGCCATTATTAGTCTATTCATGCATTGAATTACACTAGCACTAAGGAATAGGAGTATGATAAATTATTATTTCTATTATAGCTGTTTGATCTTGGATTGTGCACTAAGGTTTGAATAAACTCATTTCTCTTATGGATAAAGGTTCTCATAAGGAAATAAAAAAAAATGGAGGACTTTGAGAAGTGAGACTATTCTGATTGCACAAGTCTTATGATCTTGAAGCATGAAGTTATATAAATATTCATGGGCTATTTGTCCGAAAAAGGTATTAGGTGTCAAGATAATTATTATTTTCTAAGGGCTTTATCAAAAGCAATAAGGTAAAACAAGTGTGATTTTATCGAACTTGTTTTCACTAAAGTGTTAAGGAAAACAAAATCTAAGGGAGTACATCGTGGATATGTGTCTTTATCTTGTTTTGAAACTAAATGCATTAAAGTTAGAGTTATCTAATGATGTGTCTGTGCATTTAGTTTTGACTTCTCTTCAAACAGAATTTATTTTGTTTAATGTCAGTTATTGTAACTGATAAAAGGAAAAATAGCTAAGCTATTTTTTGAAAAGAAGAGAAGTGTGTTAAGACTAGAATAAAAGTACTCATTTGGCAAACACCTTTAAGGACAAAATATAAAGAAAGGAATAAAGTTGCTATCATTAGTCCACTTTGGAAGAAATAGCGCAGGAAACAAAATTTATATATAAATTTTGGCTATCACTTCTAATAATATTGGGACACATAAATGATGAATTGTCGAATGTCATATTTGACATAGATGGAAAACTATACTTCTCTTTTCGGTATGGTATTGGGCTATTTAAGTCGCAATGTCTGTTTAGAAAAATAAATAATCAGGAAGAGATTAGGTGTCAATAAATTTTTTTGAGCTCTTTTATTGTTTTTTTATGTAAAAACATGATCCATTTAAGTTTATGACACCTTTATCTCCTATGAGAAGTCGTAGTTGTAAATATATTTAAGGAATAGAATATTGCAGCTCTTATTCTTAATAAAGTTTCAACTAAGGTAGTGACCAAAACTCCTTATGAACTTTTATACTGAGAATAGTTTTTTAGTATAAGGTTTTTTTTTTATACATTTGGAGTTGTCTGATTAAGATGTATTTTATCAATCAAATAAAAAGAAATTGGACATAAAGATTGTCAACAACTGCTTAGTTGGATAATTTTTTTTTTTTGGTATATGGGGTATAAAGTTATTATGATCTCACTGCATCATTGAGGTTAAAAAGAATGTTGATAACTTTCCCCAATTAAGATAAAGAAAATATACTTAAAAGCAAACTCAATAAACTCAAGAACTTATGTCATTAAGACAGTCCAATAGAGAAATAATTTTTTTTTTATGTTATTATGTTCCTCTAGCTAGGAATATAAGAAAGAAATGGATTGTGATGAAAGAAAATGATTTAATCAACTTTTATCAAGACATGAAAGGTATATTCATTTCTCGAATGTGGATTGATGTCAAGAGTGAAGAGATGAACAATGACTTTTAGGTACTTATCTCATTACTTGAAGGTATGAATCTCATTAGTTACAGATTAATATTTAAATCTGGAGGTTCAAAAAGTAATGTGGAGAAAGATAAAGCATGTCTTGTTCTAAAAGGTTTCAGTCTAACATATGTTGCATATTAATATCATAAGTTTCATTAGATGAATATAAAGAATATGGTTTAATCATCAATGAGCTTATGCCAGATCCCAAATTCTAGTAAATGATATTACAAATATCATTAATTATTATCTCATTTTGCTCTGAGATAAATAAGGACACGATTTTGTAATTCATAAGTTCAGTGGGAGAACATATATTTTGACATTACATGTTGATAATATATTGTTTGCTAATTATAATAAAGTTTTGGTTCACAATATCAAATGGAGTCTATCAAAGATATTCGATACGAAAGATCTTGGGAAGTATCTTTTGCATTAGGAATTCAGATGTGTCGAGATTATCTCGAGCTATTTTTGAATTGTCGCAAAAGAGCTACCATTTTAAGGGACTCATGATATTTGACATTCAGAATTGTAGAACACAAAATGCCCCTATTGTTAAGGGAGACAAATTTAGTCTCAATCAGTGCCCTAAGAATAATTTTTAAATTAAAGAAATACAAAAGATTTCTCATACTCTAGAAGTTGGAAGTCTGGGGCATGTTCAATTTTGTACGTGTTTGGATATTGTGTACATTATTGAGTGTTAGGCAGATACTTGAGTAATGTAAGAATAAATTATTGGTTAACAACCAACTAATTAAGGCTTATGATTTCATTAAAGAACAAAACATCACATGCTCACATTCAAGAAGTCGGGTGAAGTTAGAGATCATCAAGAATATAGATGCCGACTTTGTCAGACGATGCCAAGAGAATTATAGATTCTTTTTGGTTATATTTCTATGCTTGTTGGAGGAGCAATATTCTGGTAGAGTGTCAATCAGACACTCATTGCTCTTTTCACCAAGGCAGTTGAGCTTATTGCTCATTAAGAAACATCAAGTTAATATGATTATGCAATTTTGTCACATAATTGCAAATTCTTGAATAAAGTTGAAAGACCACTTAAGTTATTTTGTGAAAAATTGATTATAATCATATTATTTAAGGAAATACAGAGTGATTTAGGTGTCTTTAGAGCATATTAACATAAACTCCATAATTGCGGATCCGCTTACTAAGGAAATCAAACCTATGGTCTTTCATGAGTTCAATACTCATTTGGGTGTAATATCATTTTATATGATATATTGTTTCAGTGGGAGTATGTATTTGGATGCTCATGTGTTTCAGACACACCTTAAGTTTATGGATATTTTCTACAGAAATAAAGTATTTGGTTTTATTTATCACTCTAGATTATTTAATTTGATCTCATAAAGAATAAAGTTTGGACCAGTTGGAAATAGGCATGTGTGATCACATTAAGTGTAATTTCCATGCTACACATCCATGCTTGATCTATGTCATTTAATTGTGATGATATTTGTGATCATGGAAAACTTAGTTATGAAAAAATATGACGAAAGTTGCCTTGGTCCTATATCAACATAGTTGATGGAAGAGATTGTTTAAAGATGTTTTCGACATAATAGCAAATTTAGAGCTCATAAAGTTACGGTTTTGTATTTATACATACACATATGTCCAAGTGGGAGATTGTTAGAATTTTATGGACTTAGTGTAAATATAAATATGTGCTATTATAAAGTTTAGCCCAATATTAAAGTGATCTAGTAAATTTAAATTATTATTAGTTTATGGGCATAAACATCTTATTAAGTGAGTATGGTCTTTGATATGTGTAGATACCATTTGAACCCAATTACTAATTCTATGATGAGCTGAATTAGAAACTAGGGTTATGTTTGTTTATAAAAGGGTTATGGTCCCCAAACTGTGAGTGTTGCCTCCTTTCCTGTTATCCCATCAGCAGAGAGGTAGAACCCTAAGGAGCACTCACTAGTTTGGAATAATCAAGAACTAGATCAATCAACCTTGTAGATCAAGAATTAAAGAGACCTAAAGTATCAATCAATTTCTATGGCATGAGGTACGCTTCCGCATCCTATTTCTATATCTCTTTTTCTATGATTCAATATGAGTGGTCTTGGGTTATTATAGATTCAATGTTTTCCTAACACTTCAGGCTTAGTTTTTACAACAATTTCATGATTCTTTCCTTTATTTAGACTACTTAAGGATCTAACTTAATTAGTTTCTAAATTTTCCATTTTTCAACTCTTAGAGTCTTGTTACGGGACCACCCTTGCTGACCAACGGATTTACTGTTTTCTAAGGACTCACTACCGGGACCACAATCTGGGCTGACCAACGTATACACAGTTTTCACTGCTCCAGTACTCTAAGTTGTTTACTCATATAATTATTGTAAGTTTCCTAAGGGGGAAGATGAAGATAGGAAGATGAAGAACGAAGAAGAAAAAGAAGAAAAAAAATTAGAAGAAGAAGAAGAAAAAAAGAAAAAAAAGAAGAAGATGAAGAAGAAAAAGAAGAAGAAAAGAAACTACAAACCTGGTGGATTGTTGGGTAAAATAAAAAAAAATAAGAAGAATAAAAATCTAGTGTGTGAGTTCACATGTTGGTTGAAAAAAAAAAGAAAAAAAAAAGAGAGAAGAAAATGATGAAAGGGTACAAGAAAAAGAAGAAAGAGAAGAGAGAGAAAATGTGTGTGAGTGTGTGTGATTTATGTTTTTCTTTTTCTTTTTATAAAAGCATTTAATAAAAATCAATGGGTGGTTGAAGGTGGCAGCACTATAGTGTACACAAAGCATTGTTGATATATATTATATATGAGTCCTGCTAGGTGTACAATGCAATATACTTACAACGTATAAAACAACGTATAATGCGGAAATCAAGTAACAAGATTGAAAAACGCGTGTTTCGTATGCCCACTCTCACGGACGAGCGCGTGTACAGTACGCGCGTAAGTGAACACATTTCAACACATAAAATGAACACATATTTCAATAGCAAATGAACACATTTGATTATCATAAATTTACACATTTATTCATTATAATGAACACATTTAAGTATGAAAAGTAAACATATTTATTTATAAAAATATCTCAAACTCATTAATTTTATTATTTTGCATTGTATTATGTATTCAGTTAAAGTACATGCATGTGTTCACTTTATATTGTATTATGTGTTCAGTTACAATATAAATATGTGTTTACTTTAGTTTGTATTATGTGTTCAGTTACAGTATATGTACGTGTTCACTTTGCATTATAATATGTGTTCAGTTACAGTATAAATATGTATTCATTTTATATTGTGAATCTGAACAAAAACAAACAAACTTGTGTAAGGAATGTGCTGATCAATTATGTATGTATGTGTTCATTTAACATTATACAATGTGTTCATTTGATGAACAAATATGTGTTCATTTTAGAAACAATTATTTTCACGTATGAATATTACTGTTTGTTTATAAACTCATAGATATAATGAATTTTAGGAAAAAAATAGAAAATAATAAGAAGTATAGAAAATATGAATTTTCTTTCATCATAGATTAAAAAAAATTGAAATTATACTAAAAAAAAGAATATTATTGATTTTGTAGTAATGAAAAAAAAATAGAGTTTGATGTAGAAAAAATTAAATATGTTAAGTGAAAGTGAAAAAGAATAAAAAAAACAAGAAAAAATAATAAAAAATGAACAGAAAAAAAATCAAAGAAAATGATAAAGAGAAGAAGGAAAAGAAGCTAAATAATGAGCGCACAGTGGATAATGTGTTGTACATACGTTGTATGTATTTCACATTGTACAAATAGAATTTCCGTTATATATGTACATTATATATCACATGTTGTAAAGAAAGATTATGTTGTAACTTATAATATATATTATACATGTCATTTACGGTGTATATAATATATAATATATTGTGAATATTACATATTTTATGTTGTACATATACTATTGACTATTTTTGCTGTTTTTTTTATTATGTACCAAAATTTTTCCACATTAAATATATTCACAATAACATGTTTTAGTAAAATTTAAAATATAAAAATTTACATTAAAAATATAAAAAAATATAGGTTTCACTATTAGGAAAATGAGCATTTTCAACATTAAATGTGTCAATAAAAATATTGTCAATAAAAGTAATATTGACAATTAGTGACCGTCGAAAATACTTAAAACTAGTTTTTAAGTATTTTCAACGGCCACTAACTGTCAAAGAAAAGTTTATGACTATTTTCAACGGCTAACAAATGTCAATATATCTTTTTTTGACAATACTTTTATCAACACTTTTCGACAATTACATGTTGAAAATGATTATTTTTATTGTAGTGTTTTTAAAGTAAATTTTCTTCTGTAAGTGTTTTTAACTTTTTATTAACAAAACTCTTTTTTTTTTTATAGATGCATACATTCGTTTAAAAAATAAAGGGGTCTATCATTTATTTTTTAAACTTTAATTCTCTTTTATCTCGTGTGTACTTTTTTTGGTTCCATTTTAATATTATTTTATGATTTAAGCACATATTAAAAAAGCATATTAATATTTTTTAATTTATTAAAAATATATTAAAATAATTAAATTATCTTTCACATTCAATATAATTTTTGGTAACATGACTTTAAAAATGAATGGATGAAATATAAGATATGTACACCCAGTATGTATATATATAATTTCAGGTAGTATTAGGAGTGATAATAGCAATAAACATAAATATATATAAAGATAAAAATATTTTAGAGGTTAACTATAATTATCTATCAATACAAACTTCATTTACACATTTAACAAAGAGTTTAATTTTAATACACTAACAGTGTATTTTATATTATCATCCAATCAAAACTCTTCATTTATATAACTTTTAAGGTAGTGAGAGAGAGAAAACACTATTATGACTGACATGACAATACATGATTGAATGACTGTGTAGAAAATTTGTACACTGTCTCTGAATGAAAATTAAATCTTTTAATCAAATGAACTTGACACATTATTTATTTTAGAGCATTGCTAGAGGCACAACAAAAAACCAGCCAAAACAGTCAACAATAGGAAATTTGACCTAAATCACTCAACCCATTAAAAAATACACATGATTAATAATGCTATTTGGGTCAAAAGTGTTAAAATGAACTTTGTTGACTGTTTTGATTGGTAAAATGTTATTCCCCAAACATTTATGTTTATTTTATTCAAAATTTGAATTTAATACAATGTAATAATTAACTGCATAACATATTTTTATTGTATAGAGTAAAAAGAGTTACACTAATAACCGCGTACATTATAATTAAATTTAGAGTAAATATCTGGTTTGGTCCCTTAGAACTAATGTGAGGAACAAAATAGTTCTTCAAAATATGAAAATGATCATTTAGTTTTTCAAAATTTAACGTAATGGATAAAATAGTCCCTCAAAATATGAAAATAACAATATGATCATTTAAAATTGAAATTTTGAGACAATGTAGTCCGTTAAAATTGAAAATATAGGACATATTGAGGGATCGTGTTATTCTAAAATTTTAATCTTGGAGGACCAGATTGTTGATAGGAGTTCGGCAAGTGCACCGAATCGTTCAAGTAATAAACCACGGTGAGTGGGTATCGTTCCTACGAGGATTAAAGAACCGAGCAAAAATTTCTTTGAATAAGTTTCTAATTAGACTAACCGAATAAAGTTTAATGAATGAAAACACAATGTGAGTTGAAAAGCTATAAAATGTAAAAATACAGTAAAGATTTAATGAAAATTCAATGAACGAAAGGTTAGGGTATTGGGTTCACGTATTTTCTGAAGTTAATAAAACATTTGCTTGTCTTTGTATTTTAAGACCTCAATTCAATAAACGAATCTTAAGTTGTCAATTCCAATTCCTTGGTAATTTAACACTTTTTCTATGAACAATTAGTCAATCCCTTGATCAAATCATTTCAAAGAAAAGATAAAATTTTGTTACTGATTCAAAGTTCACAAAAATCTTGATTCTATTTTTAGATATCAATCTTTCTGGCAATTTTCCTCAAGCTAATTCACAAATTTATTTTCCCAAATAAACACATGAATCCAAGATAAGTTGAAAAGTGATTTTCCAAACCTCAGAACAACACAATACGAATAAGGTAATTGCTTGAATTGAATTAATAAAACTCAAAGGTTCACAAACATCGGATTAATTCACAGTAATACGACCCCCCTCACCCTAACAAAGAGTTTAGTTGCTTATAATTGAAGAAAACAAAGCATAAAAATTAGAAGACATTTTAAGAACGAATAACTGAATAAATTTCTGAAAAATAACAAATAGCAGAGTACTTCGAGTAAACAAAAGATAAGATATCCCTAAACTTGCCTTCTACTCCTATTTAAAACCAAAGATAACATAGAATTCAAATTGTTCTAATCCCTAAAACAATAGGAATTAAGTTTAGAGATAGATTCAAAAGATATGAAAAAGATTTGCATTTGAAATGATCATGAATTATACGGCACGACTTTAGGTATCTGCAGTTGATGAGGCGCGGTGCTTCAGGAGGACGCGGAGCGCGGACCTTCAATTTACTTCGGGCACGGGATGCGCGAACTGGGCGTTAGGCGTCTGAGTGTGAGCATACTTCTGGCGTGGCGCACAACACGGGCGCGGGGCGCGACAACAATGAAACCAAGCATGGCGTGACGCGGGAGAGGGGCGCGAGGTGCCTGCAATGAGAACTAGGCTGTGGCACGGTGCAAGATGGTGGCGCGGGGCGCCCGCTGTGAAGACTGGGCCTGGCGCGGTGCGCCAGAGGGGTGCAGGGCGCCTAAAATGATCAGTTTCTTCAATTCAATTATGTATCTGTGGCGCGGAGCGCCTTTTAGGCGCAAGGCGCGAACGAATTGATCTTGATTACGCCTCTGAGACTTTATTTTAGCCACTAATTACTTGACAAAATTCCTAAAAATCACACCACCAAAATACCAAACCCGTAATATAATTAAGGAAATTCCAATTTTATTCTAAACTAATTAACTTAATCTAAAACCACACATAATATTAATAAAAACTGACACAATTTATTGGAAATTAAACTAAAAATTAACAAAAGATGCCAAAGCATCAATTGTCACTTTATTTCATGTGTTCATAGATTATTTTGTCCATCACATCAAATTTTGAGGGACCACATTGTCCTTTTAATATCTTGAGGGATTATTTTGTCGTACATATTAATTTTGACGGAGCAAAATGAGTATTTACTCTTAAATTTAAAATATTATTGAAAGTATGTTTCGTTTCAATATTTTGTTTCTAATGACATCATTTTTGAGAAAACAAAAAATATTGAAAACTTATCTTCTAAATTAAAAAAAAATTTATTAATTTCTGTAAATAATTTTTTATCTCCCTTGTTTTTGTATTTACATAAATTGTTGTTCTATCAAATATCAACTAATAAAATAATATTTCAAATAAATATGGTTCTTATACCAATATTTAAAATTCATATATTATTTTATTAATTATGGAGTAAAGTAAAATCTACTTTGACATTTAGGTTGCGTTTGATTTTACCGACTCTGATAACAGAGTCAGTGGAGTTACCAGAGTCAGTATCATTGGAGTCATTGACAGAGTGTCACAGTGACTCAATTTTCTATTTGATAAATACGTTGAGCCAGAGTCATTAGTGTCTTGTATCATATTTATTTTGATAAGACAAATGATGGTTATTGTTGGAAAGGATGAGATTGAAATTTTGAAAAATGAAAAATGACATAATTTGAACGAAAATTTATTAAATCATCATCTGACTTTGTGTTCACGAGCCAATGACTCTGTGACTCTACTTTTGGAGTAGACAAAAATGAAAAAAAAATTGTTCATTGGATCAGAGTGACTCCTTATCTCTCTGATTGTGACCTCAAAATTAAAAAATCTATAAAATTATTTTTTCTCTAACTTTATGACTCTGACACCACATCAGAGAAAGCAAATGCAAATGTAAGAATCATCATATTTAACGAAAAGAATTCTTCTAACATTAGATGTTCATCAGGTAAAAATTATAGCCAATAAAACTATTTATAATCAATCACTCCTAAATCATTTTACAAAATTTACATATTAATCTATATATTATACTAAAGACAGGCAATAATTATTAATTAGCTATTTTATTAAAATTCCTAAATTGTGACACGCAAAATAATGTTAGTACCCTTCTAAAATTCATTCTATTTAATATTTTGAAGTAAATATGAAAAATATATATTCATGTTACATAATATATTTTAATATGTATATACTAAAATTAAATCAGTCAAAATTGAATCAATAAATTTTAAAATAAAATTCAAATCTCCATGATGTATTCCATGTCTCTCAATAAATCAGTCAAAATTGAATCAATAAATTAGTCAAAAAGTAGGACCAATAGCCTATAAAATAGTCCTACCTCTAAACCTATCCAACCTCCATGATGTATTCCATGTCTCTCAACTGCGAAAGTATCAGGCTTCGCCTGAGCATGTGCTGGAACTGGAACTCATACAGTTAAGAAAGAACTTGACGTTTGAACTCCTTGCGATCAAAATCATGGATCGCAAGGTAAAGCAAACACATCGAAGAGAGATACCGTTGGTAAGAGTCGCGTGGGGAGAAGGAGCGCTCGAAAATAACACATGGGAATTAGAGTCGAATATGCGCCAGAAATACCCGTTCCTATTTGAAGGTACAAGTTTCAGGGACGAAATTTTAAGGAGGGAGAGATGTAACACCCCTAAAACCTTAGTTCCTAAATATAGCATATTTTGAGGTGATTAATAATTTAATTATTAATTTATTTAATAAATTAATGATTTTGATGATTTGATAATGAAATAATTGCTTCCTAGAGCATTTGTGCATGAAAAATATGATGTTTTCAATTTCTATGAGAAATTCTGACACTCCACGTGTGCATGCATGACACGTGGCACCACCATGCAAACCTTTGATTTCATACAAAAGAAATGTTTTATTCAAGAATGAAAATTATGACTCATCATTTTATAATTCCCTAATTATAATACTTCACTTAGGATAAAAAAATGTATATTCCTATCAAATGTAAAATTACCAAAATACCCTTGAGCCTTACAAAATTACAAAATCTCACCACTTAGAGGATGTCATGTGGCACCCCACTCTTACAAGAGCTAAGCCACTTAACCTAGAATCAAAATGTGAAATTCCTAACCCTACCCCTAACCCTTGGCCATGAGGAATAGGAAGAGTGGAGGCCAAGAAAGAGCTCAACCACCCATTAATGTCTCTAGCTCTTAATTTAGGAGACAAAGATGACAAATAATGTCACACCATGAACCCTAATCATCCCTACATCCATTGGCCATCTCCTTAATCACCAAGATCACCATCCAAGGGTGGAGAAACTCCAACCCTTCCCCTTCCACACCCCCCTACGGCCACCACCACCCTCTCCTCTATAAATGTGAGCCTCCCACACTTCATTTGGTACACAAACACATCCTCAAGGGTATACCGAAGCAATGCCAAAATCTCCCTAGAAATTCTCTTAAAATCCTCTCAACTTCTCGACCCCCTCTCATAAACACACATACTCTCATTTCTTAAACACTCAAACTCAAACACTCACCTCAAAACTCTAACCCTAGCCCGGCCAAACCACCCACCACCACCTCCACCATTTTTATTTCAAGCTTCCATTTTCTTTCCACAACTCCATCAACCTAGAGGGTCATCAAGCAAGAGACACCACCTTTTTCCTTGGTGTCAAGTTCGGCCAAGAGGAGAAGAGAAGCAAGCCCCAACAAATCCAACCTCAAGCTACCACCTTTAGATTCATCCTTAAGTGAGTCATTCTTTTCAAAAACTCATTTTTCTTGAATAAAAATATTTTTGAGAGAAAATAATCGTGGGAAACATTTTGTTTGGACTAAAATAAAATTTCAATGGTGTTCTTGAGATTTCCTAAAAAGATTCACCGATTAAAATGAGTTTTGATAATGGTGGTGTGTTAAAAATATGAAAAGCTTGAACCTTGGTGTTGTAATGACCACAAACTTGCATGAGAATGATGGTGTGGTTGAAACACATATTTTTGGTACCCAGGAAAGTATGGACCGGCCAAGAGAGGAAGGAGATGAGTTGAAGATGTTTCATGAGTAAAAGTAATTAGAAAATACTCTTAACAAAACATAAGACTTAAAAATAAAATAATGGTTTTTGAAGGGTTTCATAATAAATGTTAAAAACATATTATACTTCCTAATGTTGAAACTAAAAATGAGATCTTGAATGAAAAGTTTTGTTGAGGTATTTCTCCTAATGCTAAGCAAAGAGATCTAGAAAATACAACAAGAAAACCTATCTTTTCAAAAAGAAATGGAATAGTATTATAAATAATATTATAAATAATGATACTTACTGAAATAATGAGTTCTTAATAACATAGAACCATAGCTTCAGATTTAAAAATACATTGATAATATTTTGCTAAGAAAAAGTTCAAAAAGGTGCATAATCTTATGAAAATGAACACTAGTAAATTCCTAAATGTAATAAAAATGCCATATAAAATATTTAAAAGCTTTCTATACTGAAATATTGAGTTTTTAGTAAAATAAAATTGAGGTTATTGATTTAAAAATGTTACAATATTTATTTGACAAGAAAGATTTTTTTAAGTGCATAGTTTTGTGAAAATAATCACTAGAATGTATTTTAGTATAATAAAATATGTTTAAAAATATTGACAAGCTTTTTACATGATTAAATAGAACCGTAAAATGACCAATACTAGGTATGTCTCTTGAAAACAAAGGGGATAAGAGAAAATAATAAAATAAAGAGAAAAACTTTTTTGAGATAAATTTAATATGAGGATATTAAATTTAAAAAGTTTTAATTTAGCAAAAAGATTTAAATTATAAAGGAAGTTAAAGTTTCTTAGTAACTAGTTTATAGAGAATATAAAAAAGAATAATATATATATATATAGGATAAATAAATAAATAAGGTCCTTTATGAAACAAGTCATATATGTGGAGTGATAATTTAAATTGATGAGTTTAGAAAAGATTTGGATTAGTTAAAAAGAAACTAAAATTTTCAAGTAACTAGTTTATGAAATAAAGACGATAAATGATAATTAGATAATAAATTAGAATTTATAAGATTAATAAAAAAATTTAAAATAAATGTTTAATAACTATTCAATAATGATATTTATATTATTTCATAAGACTTTAGGAGAGACCTTAAGAGGAGCCTAGCTACTTCATAACACATAAGGACAAAATCAAAGAATGTTGATGTCAAGTAAGCGTGATGCATGATGTTATTTTATGAATTGGGAATCATGTTAATGTGTAGATTTGATTGATGATTTGTAAGTGGTGATGATGATGATTTAGAATGATGAAACATGATATGATTTTATATGGTGAAATGAGACTGATGTAATATTGTTGTGAATCATTGTATTGCATTACTATTGTGATGCGTTGGGGTTGGAGATGAAGTTACGGAATTATGATATGGGAATAGAAGTGCTTGTTTATATATATATATATATATATATATATATATATATATATATATCTTAAGCGGAACTTTCGTTTAGCCTAGATCCAGCCGTTCGATAGCCAGGGTGAACGGTGGTGCATTGCACATACTCACGGGATAGGGAGGCCTATGGGGTGAGATGTGATTTTCATGCATTGGACACGTAGTCCTACCATTGTTTCGATGATAAAAGGGGGTTTATATGTTTATATCGGGGTGTTCCCGATGATTATGATTATTCTAGGGTGTTCCCGATGATATTTTGCTAAGTGTACGCTCATGAAAGTGGAAAATGACTAATCCCTAGTTTCATGCAGACGAAGAAGTTCTAAGCTTACGAAGCGACCTTGGAGACCTTACTAGTACGACCTTAGGAGGATTCTAAGGACGCGACGTTTGACAGAGCTTACGTACGATGCTAGTTACGTGATGGTGAGCGTCGCGACTCCCACAAAATTGTTATTTATAAACCAAGTTCCCCTAATATAGTGTAGTGGAAACCTAGGTCGTCTCTCACAAGGAATGGATATGAGAGCAATACTCAAAACTAGTTGTAATGATGATTGTCACAAATTGGGGGATTTTTATTGCAAGAAAACAGAACTGAATTGTTGTAAATTAATTGATAAAACAACGACTCATGAGGGAGAACACACATGAGGAGTTTATTATTGCCTACAAGAGAATGCAAAGATTGGTTAATTATGCCAGAGTAAGATCTAACCCTATTGTTGTGATTCTAATGATAGGTTGCCTAGAACAAGATTAACTAGTGAGATCTCACCTTTAGTTTTATTTTCAACAACCTTTTAAACCCAATCACATTAACCTAGTTAAAGAGACTAATCAGCCAGTTAACCAATCATGTACCAATCCTAGTATGTCATGCATCAATTGATAAACTAACACATAAACATACAAAGTGCATTAACTTAACTCGATCGAGCAAGCCAACAACATAAGTTAAACACATACAATCTAAAATCTCATACTATATGATAGGATTGTTAATGAAAATCAATGCAAGAATGAAGTTCAAAGCCTCAATTTACCCCAATGGTGCTCACACCCTCATGAACCACCTGTTAGCTCCAATAACCCTTTACCTCATCATTGAAGGTTTTGAATGATAAAATTCTTAATTAAAATAAAAGTTTTAATTTGGTTGGACTAATGTTTGTTAAGTGTGTTTTAGGACCTAATTAATTGACAAAATCAAAAGACACATCTTGACTACCATGGACCATCAAAAAGTGGCGCAAACGTACATGCTTGGAATACAAGTTATTCTAATTTTTGAAGACCAAGTCAAAGCTTTTCTAATTAAGGAAAGTTTGGTTGGAAGACTCTATGATTTCCTAAAAAGTTAATTATGGAAAATACATGAAATTAAATAGAGAATCTTCTTTATCAAATATCTCTATTTAAATATTCATGCACAATATATATATATATATATATACATATATTTCGAAAATTATATATAAAATAGGGAATCAAAATCAAATCTCTATTTTACACAATTTTGATTAATAATTTCGAAGTATATATATGTGTTGGAAATCTAGAAAGATCTTGTATGGAGAATTAAATGCAAATTATTAAATAAAAATAATTATCTAGAATTTATTCTAGAATATATTTTGCATTTAAGTAACAGAATATTTTTATGGACACTTTAAAAAGATTTTGTGAGCCTCCTAAAGATTCTATATGAATCTACAAGATTCCCAGAAGATTCCATGCGGGACCAGAAGATTCTGTCGAAGATTCTACACGAAGTTAGAAGACCTCAGAAGATTTTGTCAAGATTTTCAAGTCTAGAAGATTCTCAAAGATTCTATGAAGATTCCAGAAGATTCCCGAAGATTCTATCAAGATCCCGAAGAATCTCAAGATTCCAGAAGAATCTCAAGCCTCAAGATACAAGATTCAAGAATATTCAAGATTCAAGAATCTACCTATAGAAGATTACCTAGAAGACCATGTTTGGTGTTTTAGGATTTTCAAAAAATGAGAAATTGTGAAATCCTAATTCGTACCAACATGGAGACACACTTTTGGAGCAAGAAAAGCTAAAAACCCTAGCCTTTTCCCACTCCCAAGTTGGCGCAAAACATGCTTGCAATTTTAGCAAGATTTTGTGAAAATTTGATGAAGCAATGCACACCACAAGATCAAGGCACAATTCAAATTCAAGGGCCAAGATGAAGTTTCCTTATTTCAAATACTTGGTTACAAAGTTTCCATATTTAAGATCAAATAATAACTTTTGGATTAAAGGGAATTATTTGAATCAATGGCCAAGATGAAACTTCCTCTTATTTGATTTTTCTATTTTTGGAAGATCAAATTTCAAATCATATCAAGGAATTCTCACCATTGGATCAAGAGATTACAAATTTAAATCAAGGGTGGAGATCAAGACATGCATTTTCGAAAATGAGGTGGTATTTTCCCTATAAATACAAGACCTCATTGCCCAAGAATTCAAGAGACTACCCAAGCTTACAAGTGCCAAAAAGCATTCGAATTGAATCCTTATTTCTCTTCATCTTCAACCTCTAAACCTCAAGTTCTTATTTTTATTTGGGAAAATGTTGTAATTCTTAAAAGAGTGAGCTTTATTTGTTTATCCTAGCTTTGCTAGTTATTTCTTTGAGAGAAAAATCCATCAAGGTTCAAACTTAGTTGCATCTAAGTTCTTGATTGGTAAAAACCACATCTTTTATACAAAGTCCTTATTTTTGTAAGGCAAAAAGTCCTTAGAGGGTCTAAGGAAAGGGTAGAAAGTCCTTCGGTGTTGAAGGCAAGGATTGAAGTCCTTTATGGTTTTCAAAGGCAGTTAGTCACCTTGGTGAAGGTGCGGGTTGAAGTCCTTTGTGGTGTTGCAGAGGCAGGAAATTCCACCTAGTGTTGGTGGTGATAGTGAACTCTCAGGTGTATCCTGGGGACTGGAGTAGGCACGTTGCCAAACCAGTATAAAATTTCTATGTGTGCTTTCTCTCCTCCCTGCTCTTTTATTATTATTGTTTTTACAATTTATTATTGCATACACAATATATAGCATTCGCATACATCATCATCATTAGACTATGTGTTGAAGGTTAAAGTTTTAATCTTTATCATTTAGAAGACCTTGAAAGTAAATATACTTTCAAGATCTACAAAAAGCCTTGTCTATAGGCTAAGTTTCTGTTTATATACTAACTATTGTTTCCGCTGTGCAAGACAAGTTTATACTTGATCTTTATTTTTAAAGTAATTTCCAAAAACAGGATTTGTTGGTGTAACGTGATTCAACCCCCCCTAGCTTCTCACGTTTCACTACCTTCAATTGCCATCAGAGCTCAGCCTTGGGGATGAGCACTTAGCAGTGTCAAGGAAAGATTCAAGGGACCATGGCAACAAATAACAACGCATATATTGCTGATGGAGCCTCCACAAATAGACCACCCATGTTCAACGGTGATGACTACACATATTGGAGAGATCGAATGACATTGTTCATTCAATTTACAAGTCTCGATCTTTGGGACATCGTTGAAGTCGGCGACAACCCGACACCCTTCGGCCCAAAGAAGCTATGGACTGAAGAACAGAAGATCCAATTGCAACAAAACAAGAAGGCAAAGTACATACTTTTATGTGCTTTACCTAAAGCCGAATATGACAAGATTGTGTCATGTGAAACGGAAAAACAAATATGGGATCGTTTAAGCGACTCTACATGAAGGCACAGATCAAGTTAAAGAAACGAAGATCTCTATGCTTGTACATAAGTACGAGTCATTCAAGATGAATCAAGACGAAGACATTGATACTCTTGCTACAAGATTCTTACATATTGTTAATCAATTGAAAGTTCTTGGCAAGACGTATTCAAACGCTGAAATGGTTAGAAAGATTCTTCGGAGTCTTACTACCAAGTGGAGACCTAAGGTCACTGCTATTCAAGAAGCCAAGGACCTAACTAAGTTAGACTTGGATGAATTGATTGGGTCTCTTAAGACTCATGAAATCGAGCTTGAAGCTCAAGAAGAACCAACAACATCAAGATCAAGACCTTTAGCGCTCAAGACATCTACAACTAAGAAGACTTTGAAGACTAAGAAGAAAGCGCTAAAGGTTGAAGAAGATGAAGACGAAGAAACAGATGAAGAATCTGAAGACGAAGACCTTGACGAAGAAAACATGAGCATGCTCGTGCGTAAAATGTCAAGGGCTTGGAAGAACAGATCTAAGAAGAATAAAGAAGCCTTCTTTAAGAAGGATAAGAAGAACAAGATGAAGACCGATAACACAACGTGTTTCGGATGTGGCGAAAAAGGCTCTTCCAGCCACATGGAGTGACAACTCCGATTCTGATGAATCTGAAGAAAACAAAGACACAGAAGAAGACACGAACCCCTGCTTCATGGCAGATGCTTCGTATGATATAGACTCAGAATCTAATAAAGATGAATCTGAGGTATGTACTGAAAACTCGGCACCATCGTATGAGGAACTTTCGGACCTCTATGATGAACTGCTAGAGGATTCAAAGAATCTGACGACTCATTTTCTGATAAATAAAAAAGCTTTAAAAAACCTTGAATCTGAAAATAAGTCATTAAGATCTCAAAAGGAGGAACTAGAGAAAGAATGTCAAGAACTCAAAGACAGTAAAGATAAACTGTATGAGGGATGACAATCTCTAGAGACAGAAGTTTCTGTGCTTGTGAAGAAAGCTGAGGAAGCTATGTACCATGCACAAAAGACTAATGCTCTCCTATTGAAAGATCTTAAAAGAATGGTCGACGGTTCTAAGATGCTAGATCTATTGTTAGGAAGTCAAAAACCTTACAAAGATCATACGGGTCTTGGATACGTTCCAATCTTTCGGGAAGATACTTTGAAACCTCCGACAGATAAGAAGCCAACATCTTTATGCATCTTTTGTTTTAAACACGAACACAGCAAAGAGAAGTGTCCACTTCTTAAAAAGGGAACTACCTCCAAAGCCAAGGGTGGTGTAACACCCTACTAGATAGCCCTTAACGCATAAGTCATTTTAGGCTATTTCATAAGGGTTACCTCATGCTATCATGTTTTATCTTTATATTTAAAATATAATACGCGGAAAATAGGTGGGAGTAGATTTTTCGTAAACATTCGCGGAATAGAAAATAAGGGCTTTGCGCATATAGTAAGCGATAATATAGGCGATTCAAACATCTACTGAAAATACCTCATCATATAAATAACTCCCATCAAGTAACAAACATGAAATAAATACTAGGTCTCACCCCATAAGCCAAAAACTGTGACCTATGAGACTCCACCATAAATACGAGTAAATAAATAGCTGCCGGCTAACAGAGGTCCGGACTCAGAAAACATAATAAATGAATAAACGTAGCGGAAGCATAAAAATCGTAACATCTGATAAGGAAATAAAACATGTCTCTGATATCTATGAACTATGTCATAACTAAGTCTGCACGGACTCCTCGTGTGCTCCGACATCCTGCTCTGTCTGCTCCTCTAAAAGGTGGGGGAAAACATAGGGTGAGTACATAATGTATCTCAGTAGAGGTAGCTGCCCCGGGTTTAATTATGAAATAAGTGAAGTATGAATGAGTTCATTTCAAATATGTTTAAAATAATCTTTTCCCGGAACGTCTTACCTAAGTGCTTCTTGTTCATTTTATTTAATACATGTAACATATCATAATTAAAGGTCTCTGTGTAGTGTGCTAGTGCCCTCAACTCATGTACAATAAATACATAATAAAGAATATACATATTAACATGTTAAGCATCTCTATCTTTCTTTAACTGTGAGTCATAGCCGCCCTCCTTGTAAGCTCCAGAACCCTTCTGAGAGAAATTGATATATTTCTCTTAGAGAGATAGAAGGTTTTTATGATAACAAAGTAAGCCATAAGTATAAAAATTTTACTTAAGGTTTTGCTAACATGTGTGCTAAGTGTCTCAGAAAGCTTAAATTTTTGCAATTCCATGAGTAAAGATCAAGACAAGCAACGAGTAACCTTATGAATTACAAGAAGAAAACATGGCGCAAAAGACATCAGAAAGGATAGTCAGAAAGTGCAAAGGTGAAAGTGCAGTTCTGAGAGAAGAACATTGTCGCCTCAGAAGGGTCTCAGAAGACCTTGCGACTGGTGGTTCTCAGAAGGGTCTTCCCTCAGAAGGTTCGCCTCAGAAGTCCGTACAACTCTCAGAAAGTTGGACTCAGAAGCAACCAAGTGTCAAGACTCAATGGATGAAGCATCAACACTCAGAAAGCTCGAAACAACAAGCAAAAGGAAGTGGGAACACGCGCACTGTACAAGTCAGAAAGTTCCTCATTTCGCGCTGACTGTTGCAGGGAGCCGTTCTGAGCCAGAGACAGCCACATCAGCAAAGTGAAAGCTTCTGATTTCGCGGCTCTTTGATGCCTATATATATGAGTTCAATTCCAGAGCATTGGGATGAAATTTTTGAGCAAAAACTCTTGATCAAACGTGCAAAAACTCTGCTGAATTGAAAATCATTATTTGCGAAAACACAGAACTTTCTCAAAAAGACATTTTTCCGAAACTGTTTTTCTAACTTTGCGAAAAATCTTCTACCTTTGTATTGGTGTAAATTCTTACGTTTGTAAGTTAAATCTAGAAGTCTACTAAGAGAAAACTAAGTCTGTATCTTAATCTTAGTAGTTGTTTTCGAAATCAAAACTCAACTCGAAAAACGTTAAGTCCTTCGTGTGTGAAGGCAGTTTTAAGTCCTCGATTGTTTGAGGCAAGTTAAAGTCCTTAAGTGTTTAAGGCAAGCAAAGTCCTCAGTAGTGAGGCAAGATAAAGTCCTTAATTTAGTTAAGGCAAGGAAAGTCCTCTAGTGTTGGAGGAAAGAAAATCCACTTCGGATTGTGAAGTGGTGAAAGTCCTTTACGTGGTAAAGGCAATGTTGTCTGAAAAGGCACTATAAGAAGAATATCTAAAGAACTCTCAACAGAAGGTTGAGGACTGGAGTAGGTTAGTTAAAACCGAACCAGTATAAAAATCTCTTTGTGTTAAGCTTTTCTTCCTTCAACTCTTACTTTCTAAGGAAACTAATAAACACAGTTTTAACTTAATCATAACTGTGAAAATTTATTAAGTTAAAATCAGAAAGAGTTTAAGAGAAATTAATCTTAAAACACTTTCAGAAAATTCTCAGAAAGGAACTTTCTCAGAAAGGTAAAAGCTCTCAGAAGCTTAACCTTCTCAGAAAGGTCATTCCGCTGCAAACACTCAATACATCCTTCTGAGTAAACAGCCTTCTAAGAAAACTTTTTAGAAGCAATTTTTAAACCTGCACGATTCAACCCCCCCTTCTCGTGCACAAATACACCTTCAATTGGCATCAGAGCTCGGTCCTTAAGGGGTTGAGCACTTAACAGTGTCAAGGAAAAAGATCCAAGAAGGGATTATGGACTCACCAGCTGCGTTCATATCTGATGGGGCTTCAATCAACAGACCTCCAATGTTCCTTGGAGATAGCTTCGACTATTGGCGTGATAGGATGACATTATTCATCAAGCACACCAGTCTTGATCTATGGGACAGGATTGAAAACGGCGACTATCACCCTCTGCAAACAATAATAGAACAAGCTGTTGTTGCAGCAGATGCTGAACCTGGAGCAGCACCTCCAGCGCCCAGAACTTACACCAGACGAGTTCCGAAGGATGAATGGACTCAAGAAATGAAAGAGAAGATTCAACTGAACTTCAAGGCCAAGTACATTCTCCTCTGTGCACTACCTAAGGTAGAATACGACAAGATAGTGTCGTGTGATACAGCACAAGAGATATGGGAAAGGCTTCACATGTTGCATGAAGGTAATGACGAAGTCAAGGAGACAAAGATATCCATGCTCGTACACAAGTACGAATCCTTCTGCATGCAACAAGATGAAACCATTGACAGCATGTTAATACGGTTTCTTCATATCATCAACCAGCTCAAAGTCTTAGGAAAGACTTACTCAAACGCGGAGATGGTCAGAAAGATTCTCAGAAGTCTATCCTCAAAATGGCGTTCAAAGGTTACAGCAATCCAAGAAGCCAAGGATCTAAATCAGCTTGGCTTGGATGTGCTATTCGGCTCTCTCAGAACACATGAGATTGAGCTAGAAGGATTGCTTAGAGGACCATCCTCTTCATCTAAACCTCAAAGGTGTTTGGCTCTCAAAAGCCAAATAAAAAGATCCTCCAAAGCTCTCAAGGCCGAAGAAGTTTCTGAGTCAGAAGATGAATCAGACTCAGAAACAGAAGAAGATGACATCTCTCTTCTAGTCAGAAAAATGAAGAAAGCTTGGAAGAGAAGACCAAGCAAAGGCAAGGAGATTACTCCTAAGAAAGGAAAGCTAAAGCCTTCTGAAGCCACATGCTATGGGTGTGGAGAAAAGGGTCATTTCAGAATAGAGTGCCCTCAGAACAAAGGGAAGAAGAAGTTTACTCCCATAAAGAAGAAGAAGGCAATGGCTGCTACATGGAGTGACTCGGAAGAAGAAGGTTCTGAGCCAGCAAACGATGAAGAAGCTAACGTCTGCTTCATGGCTGGTACTGACTACATTATGGAAACAGAATCTGAGTCAGAAGAGGTACCTAACTCCCCTCATCTTTTATATTCACATAATGAGGTCTCAGAACTCTATGAAGAGCTTCTGAGAGACTCAAATGAATTAGCTAACAGTTTCAGCAGCTTAAAGAAAAATTACAAACATCTAGAAGCTGAAAATGCTAGACTAATTCAAGAAGTTGAGGACCTAAAACTTGAAAGAGATGATTGACAGAGCACCGGAGCGTCGTTATTTCTCCGGTACTCTGGAGCAATTTAGAAAAGGGTTTGGAAAAAAGGTTTTGTTGCTGAATTAATCTCAATACAAGCTTGGTAGCAAGTAGTAAGACTGACTCAGGTCGTCTCTCAAGGAATCTGTGTGGCAATCGTTGATTCAAACTTAGCAATAAGTAAAAAAAGGGGGGTTTTGGTTTGTTGTGCAAGGAAATTAAATTAGCAAAAGTAAAGGCGATTAAAATAAAGGATTTAAGTGCGAGTGCAAAATAAATAAATTGGCATGAACTAAAAGTGACTTGAATGTAAAAAGAACAGGATTAAAAACTTGAATTGAAAAGAGCTCAGAAAGTAAAGAGAATGCTGAATAAAAACTTTATATTAAAGAAACGAGGGAGAGATTCAAGGTGAACTCTCCCTAAGAACAAGGTTTTAATGTAAAAGCAACAGCTGAAAATGAGGAAGAGTAAAGACGATGAATTAAAATGGATGTTCAGAACAGTATGCAAAAGCTGGAAATAAAGAGTGCCCAAAACAAAGACGGTGAACGGGGAATTGAGAGCTCAGGAACAGTAAATCCTAAAAGTAACAGAATGCCAGCACCAGAGTGCATACAAGAGCCAGAGGACTGAAAACTAGATATTTAGAACTAAGCACAAAGGGCTATTTATAAAAATCCCAACTGCTGCTGTCTTGGGCTGCTGCTGCGCTAGGTCTTCTCGCGCACGACCGCTGGGGCGGTCGCACCACCGCCTGGGTGGTGGGTCAAAATTCAGTGCACCCAGATGTGGAAGTTCTGCGAGCATGACTGCCTGGGCGTTGTGTTCTCCGCCTGGGCGGTTGGTGCGTTGCTGTGAGCAGTGAGTCAGCTTTCCTTGGTTTCCAGACGCAATTTCCAACATATCCTATGATTACCTGTTCCTGAGAAGCCACAACACTAACAAAAACATATCAAACGCACCAGTGGCAACAATTAGAGTAATTAATACGCAAAATGGTACTAATACTCGAAACGGTAATGCAAATCAAATATTGCGTAAGAACCCAATTTAAGCATGATTGAGAGCATACAATTACTCAAGTTATGAGGAGAAATTAGCATGAAAATACGGTTTATCAAACCTCCCCACACTTGAACAATTGCATGTCCTCATGCAACACAGAACCAAGCAATAGATACAGGATTCCAGCACAGCAGACAAACAAGATAGCAAAGAAGGAAACAGAGCTAGAGCTTACAGACATGGTTAGCAACAGACAATGGCAGTAGTGAACTAGTAAGATAATACAAGTTTCCAATTAATATTCACAGACATGTTGGCAATTCCATCAAAAGCAAGTAATGAGCAGGAGAATCAGGTATGAATGCATGATCAGAAAGATGCTAAGCCTCACAAGGATATAATTCACTCAATAACACTCAGGTGTATAGGCTAGTCTCTAGAACACACAACACTAACACTCTTCCTCAGACTTGCCAAAGATGAGAATAGCCTCTCAATTCAAACTTGATGCATTAAGAAACATGCCACAGGGTTGTAATGGGGCCAAGGTACAGGTAGGGAAATATGAGAGTGTGGACTGAAGTGGAAATTAAGATCTCATGGTTTGCCTAGTCTAGAAAATAATGTATTACATAAGCACAAAGACTGAGAACCAAATATTATATGCCACAAAACCCATTCTTGGCATTGGTAGCTCCAACTATATACAAGGAGCTATAAAAACAACTTATTTATTTATTTATATTTTTTTTTCATTTTTTTATTTTATTTTATTTTTATTTCTTTTTTTTGTATATATATATATATATAGAGAGAGAGAATAAGATGAGCTTTTTATTTTCTTTCCTACCAAATACCCAAGCATTGTATACAAACCTTTCACCCCCACCAGTTACCCAATTTTCTTCCTTTGCAAGCATGTAAGAACCCCCAATATCAAGCATCATAACCCCCAATACAAAACAAACCATGTTCACTTAACCTCCACAGGGTAATCATTGTTTTTCACTTTTTGGCTTGTAATGTGGCTAATATGAACAAAGGGGAATAAGGCTCAAATTGGCTATACAAGGGTAATTACAAGGGTAGGTCTATATGGCAATGGGCTGAACAAAAAATAATGCATGAGTCTATCATTTACATCAAGTACAGAAGAGTTGGCTATTTGGCAAGTCTAGGATCGGTGTACCTGTGTGTGTGTGCAATAAAAAAATAGTGCTGTTGAAGGCTCAAAACTAAGGGTACACAAGCATCATACATGCATCCAACCAAATTCAAGTTGCTCACAACTAAGAACATATATACCACAATTGCCAATAGTTCAAAATTTTAATTAAAACACAGGAAACCAGCATCAACTACCTAGTTCACCATCAAAATAGAACCAGTACTAGCAGCTAACCAGTCTCAGCAGATAGAATACTAACTAATAAAGAAAAAAAAGAAACAACTAAAACAAAAGTTGAGAAAAAGGAAAGAAAGTGTTACCCCTCCCACACTTGGGTTTGTCACTGTCCTCAGTGGCATTGTCAGGCTCCATGGAGAGTGGTACGCACACCCTGAGTTCTCAGATCCAACCAACTCAGGTGTGCCCCTTCGGCCTGCTGTTACAGGCTACTCATCCTCATCATCATCGTCAAAGCGATGCTGCGGGTCAATCATCAGAGCCCGCATCCTCCGGATGGTCTCTCTCTGGGATGCTCGCAATTGCCCTGTGAGCTCGCCTTGCATCCGCTCAAACCTGGTATCCATGTGGGTCATCAGAGTAGTGCACATAACATCAAATGAAGAAGGGCCAGGGCCATCAGCACGTGGGTCAGCAATATCAAGGACCTCACGGGCAGCTGCGGCGGCGGCTGCGCGCTCCCTGGCTCTCCGCTCTGTAGTGTCTCGCTGAATCAACCCAGTGACGCCCACTTTCGGGATGTCTCCCTGCCAATCATCAGTATCTTCTCCTGGCACCCCTGCCCGCTCAGCCATGGTGGAGATTAAAGCAGGGTAGGGGAGGCTGCGGAAGCGAGCACCGTCATGGACCTTACTCATGGCAGTGTATATAATCTTTGGCACATTTATCCATGAGTTCCCCAGAATCAGATAGACAAGAATGGCATCATCAATAGTGATATCTGAATGGTGAGAGTTAGGCCGTATGTGACTAAAAACGGCTCGGGTCCACGCCCTGGTCTCTAGAGTGATGTGCTTTGAGGGGAGATGGGTTGGCAGACCATTTGCATTTCTGTGCCAGTCCCCCCCCTCAACACAAAGTCTGGCTCTTACCCTCTCCAAGAGATCTGCAGTAGGATGGCGGCGGAGCTGAGTGAATTCATCATCATCCTGCCACGTTCTGCGAGTGGGCAGAGGAATGCACAAGATCTCTGCTATGGCTTCTGGGGACACCGGGACCTGTTCACCGCGGAGATGGACGTGAGTCGCTCCTATTGTGTGGTAGTTCGCGTAGAATTCCCTCACCAGGGTCTGATTGGCTTCCTTTGGCTCAGCAAGCAGGAAGTTCCACCGACGCGTCTGAATTTCTGCCACCACAGCTCTAATAGACTCATTTGAGCCCCCGTAGCAGAGGTGGTGCTCGTGGAGGATGGAATGCTTTTGGAAATCTTCATAGTAGCGCTCCTCAGCCACCAAACAGTCAAAGAAATAACTGTCAGAGGCTTCCACCTCGCGGAAATCTCGGGAGGACTCCCCTTGGGTTTGTTGTGACCGGCGGGATCTTTTGTGTGCCATCTATCTGCAAGAAATAAGATCAACAACACAAATACGCAGAGACAATAAAGGGTTAGGCGTCAGTAGCACAAAAAAATACTCAGGGCGCTGGACTTTTCAAGTCTGTCGCGACACGACCGCCTGGCGGTCATCGCAACCGCCTGGGCGGTTCGAGGCGATCAGAACAGTGTGCAGCGACAAAAAATGCTGCCATCCGCCATTTTTGTCCCACTTAAGCTTTTCAAAACACCAAGAAACATGACATAACCGGTCTAGAGAGGGATAAACACCAACAATCCACAACTAATCTCAACATACAACTCAAATCTAAGCAAAAAGAGAGAAGAAACGGGATTTAATGACAAAACTACATACAAGCTTACTTGAGAGGTGCAAAAATGAAGGTGAGGGGGCTGGACAGCGGCGGACAGAGGCGAACGGCGGCGGCGGAGGGCGGCGGCTCTTCTCTTAGCTCTGCTAGGGTTTTTTTTTTGTAAGAGAGGGGAGAGTGATGGAATGCTCCCAAAGCCGCTCGGCCTCCGCTTTATGTTTCAGAGCGGTCGAACCGCTAGGGCGGTCGAGGGACCGCTGGGGCGCTGAGTGCGAAACGTGCCGTTTTGCTTAAGCGAAACGCAGCGTTTTTGGTTGCCGCGACCGCTGGGGCGGTTAAGGGACCGCCCAGGCGGTCTGCCTGCGCTGACCGATTGCAGTTACACCATTTTCTCCTCCCTCACCACTATACTTGCTCTCTTGTACTCACAAATACGCTTTTTAGCTCACGGTGAAGCTTGTACGTAAAATAAAAATAAAAATAAGAACATAAAAAACAAAAATAAAAATAAAACAAACGAAACAAACAAAACAAACAAAACAAAGAAATATCAGTGGGTTGTCTCCCACCAAGCACTTTGATTTAACGTCCCTAAGTTGGACGTGTGGCCACCTAATTGGGCGGCTTCACTCCCTCAAAAAGGAGGACTTCAGTCTGATTTATTTCCCTGTTGGGGCTTTGATGGAACACCTTCAGTCGGTGTTCATTGACCTTGGAGGTGAAGTTGGTCTTTTTGCATTGTATTTCAATCATCCCAAAAGGGTAGACCTTCTTCACCACATAGGGTCCTTCCCACCTTGATTTCAGCTTTCCGGCCATGCGTTGGAGTCTGGAGTTGTAAAGGAGCACTTCCTGACCCTCATGAAATTCTTTTCTCAGAATGAGTTGGTCATGGAAGGCCTTAGTTTTCTCTTTATAAATCTTTGAGCTCTCATAGGCATCCCTCCTGAGTTCATCAAGTTTCTGCAGTTGTAATTTCCTCTCTTTACCGGCATTCCCTAGGTCCATGTTACACTGCTTAACCGCCCAGTATGCACGATGTTCAATTTCTACCGGCAAATGACATGATTTCCCAAATACCAACCGAAAGGGGCTCATCCCAATCGGGGTTTTATAAGCAGTGCGGTAAGCCCACAGAGCATCAGACAACTTAGCACTCTAATCTTTTCTTGAGGGTCCAACCATTTTTTCTAAAATCTTTTTAATTTCTCGATTGGACACCTCAGCCTGCCCGTTAGTTTGAGGATGATAAGGTGTTGCCACCTTATGAACAACCCCATACCTGCGGAGCAAGGCATCAAAAGTTTTGTTACAGAAATGAGTGCCTTGGTCACTGATGATGGCCTTAGGAATGCCAAATCTAGAGATTATGTTACTCTTTACAAAGTTACACACCACAGCAGAGTCATTAGTACGAGTGGGGATTGCCTCAACCCACTTAGATACATAATCAACAGCTAAAAGAATGTAATTTAAACTAGCAGAAGTAGGGAAAGGTCCCATGAAGTCAATACCCCAAACATAAAAAATTTCACAAAATAGTAATGGTTGTTGGGGCATTTCATTCCTCCTAGAATTCTTTCCCATCTTTTGACACCTAGCACAGGACTTGCAGTATTCATAACAATCTTTGAAAATAGATGGCCAAAATAGACCGCACTCAAGAATTTTACGACCAGTGCGTTGCGGTCCAAAGTGGCCACCACAAGCCTGTGCATGGCAAAAGTCAAGTATGGAGTGGTGCTCATGGTCAGGAACGCACCTGCGAATAATTTGGTCAGCACAAAACCTCCACAAATAGGGGTCATCCCACACATAATATTTTGCATCTGAAATAAGTTTGTCCCTCTGGGCCTTTGAAAAATATGTGGGGACGGTTTTGGCAACCAAATAATTCGCAATGTCTGCGAACCAAGGCATAGAAGTCTGCACACTCATGATTCGTTCATCTGGGAACTGATCATCCAGCGGAATTGGGTCATTTGGAATATGCTCAACTCTGCTCAGATGGTCAGCTACCAGATTGTGGCAACCACTCCTGTCTTTTATGTCCAAGTCAAATTCTTGCAAGAGCAACATCCACCTGAGAAGGCGGGGCTTTGCATCTAGTTTCTTTAACAAGTACTTTAGAGCTGCATGGTCTGTGTACACCACCACATGAGAACCAAGGAGATAAGTGTAAGCTCCAGAACCCTTCTGAGAGAATTAGGCATAATTCTCTTAGAGTTATGAAAGTTTTAATGATAACAAGGTAAGCCATAAGTATAAAAATTTTACTTAAGGTTTTGCTAATATGTGTGCTAAGTGTCTCAGAAAGCTTTAAATTATTGCAATACCATGAGTAAAGACCAAGACAAAACATCAAGTAGCCTCGAGATCAATTGATAAAATCATAACGCCAAAGATATTAGAAAGGATGTCTCAGAAGCGCAGAAGGTGAAAACATGTTTCTGAGGAAAGAACACTGTCGCCTTAGAAGGGTCTCAGAAGACCTTGAGACTAGTAGTTCTCAGAAGGGTCTTCCCTCAGAAGGTTCGCCTCAGAAGTCCGTACAACTCTCAGAAAGTTGGACTCAGAAGCAACCAAGTGTCTGGACTCAAGGGATCGCAAGCAATCTCAGAAAGCTCGCTACAACAAGCTAAGGAAGTGGGAACACGCGCACTGTGCAGCTCTGAAAAGTTCCTCACTTCGCGCTGACTGTAGCAGGGAGCCGTTCCGAAAAGGACACAGCCACATCAGCAAAGAGAAACTTCAAATTCGTGGCTCATTAACGCCTATATATATGAGATCAAATTACAGAGTAAATTGATGAAACTTTAGCGCGAAAAATTCTTAAACAAACTGAGCAAATACTCTGTCAATTTGAAATCATATTTCGAACTTGAATTTTTCTCAGAAAGACAATTTTTCAAAAGTTGTTTTTCGAACTTTGCTAAAATCTTCTAGTTCATTATTGGTGTAAATCCTTACCTTGTGTAAGTTATTTCTAGAAGTCTACTAAGTGTAAAACTAGGTTTGTAACTTAGTCTTGGTAGTTGTTTTCGATAAAAACTAACTTTCGAAAAATGCTAAGTCCTTCTTTGTGTGAAGGCAGTTTTAAGTCCTCTGGTGTTTGAGGCAAAGTTCAAAGTCCTTAAGTGATTAAGGCAAGGAAGTCCTCCGTTGTGAGGCAAGGAAGTCCTTAAGTGATTAAGGCAAGGAAGTCCTCGATTGTGAGGCAAGGAAGTCCTTAAGTGATTAAGGCAAGGAAGTCCTCGATTGTGAGGCAAGGAAGTCCTTAAGTGATTAAGGCAAGGAAGTCCTCTAGTGTTGGAGGCAAGGAAATCCACTTCGGGTTGTGAAGTGGTGGAAGTCCTTTACTTGGTAAAGGCATTGTTGTCTGGGAAGGCACTTTAAGCAGAATATCCAAGAACTCTCAACTGAAGGTTGAGGACTGGAGTAGGTTGGTTATAACCGAACCAGTATAAAATTCTTTGTGTTAAGCTTTTCTCCCTTACTCTTTACTTGCATAAATCTTTGAGAAAAACTCTACCACGATTTTAATTAAGAGTGTAAGCTCCAGAACCTTTCTGAAGAGAATTAAGCATAATTCTCTCAGAATCATGAAAGTTTTAATGATAACAAGGTAAGCCATAAGTATAAAATTTTACTTAAGGTTTTGCTAATATGTGCGCTAAGTGTCTCAGAAAGTTATAAATTATTGCAATGCCATGAGCAAAGATCTAGACAAAACATCAAGTAACCTCGAGATAAATTGATAAAATCATAGCGCCAAAGATGTCAGAAAGGATATCTCAGAAGCGCAGAAGGTGAAAACATGTTTCTGAGGAAAGAACACTGTCGCCTCAGAAGGGTCTCAGAAGACCTCGCGACTAGTAGTTCTCAGAAGGATCTTCCCTCAGAAGGTTAGCCTCAGAAGTCCGTACAACTCTTAGAAGGTTGGACTCAGAAGCAACCAAGTGTCTGGACTCAAGGAAGTGCAAACAGACTCAGAAAGCTCGCTACAACTAGCCAAGGAAGTGGGAACACGCGCACTGTGCAGTTCTGAAAAGTTCCTCATTTTGCGCTGACTGTAGCAGGGAGCCGTTCTGAAAAGGACACAGCCACATAAGCAAAGTGAAAGCCTCTAATTTCGCGGCTCTTTGATGCCTATATATATGAGTTCAATTCCAGAGCAATGTGACAAAACCTTTGCACAAAAACTCTTGATAAAACGTGCCAAAACTCTGTTGAATTGAAAATCATTTTGCGAAAACTTAGAACTTTCTCAGAAAGACAATTTTTACGAAATTGCTTTTCTAACTTTGCAAAATCTTCTAGCTCTGAATTGGTGTAAATTCTTACATTTGTAAGTTAATTCTAGAAGTCTACTAAGTGTAAAACTAGGTTTGTAACTTAGTCTTGGTAGTTGTTTTCGATCAAAACACACTTTCTGAAAAACGCTAAGTCCTTCGTTGTTTGAAGGCAGTTTCAAGTCCTCTAGTGTTTGAGGCAAGGAAGTCCTCTAGTGTGAGGCAAGGAAGTCCTTAATTGTTTAAGGCAAGGAAGTCCTCTAGTGTGAGGCAAGGAAGTCCTTAATTGTTTAAGGCAAGGAAGTCCTCTAGTGTGAGGCAAGGAAATCCACTTCGGATTGTGAAGTGGTGGAAGTCCTTTACGTGGTAAAGGCAGTGTTGTCTGGGAAGGCACATTAAGAAGAATATCTAAGAACTCTCAACTAAAGGTTGAGGACTGGAGTAGGTTGGTTATAACCGAACCAGTATAAAATCCCTTGTGTTAAGCTTTTCTCCCTAACTCATTACGTATCCAAATCTTTGAGAAAAACTCTATCACAACTTTAATCAAGAGGTCTCTTGAAGACCTTATTGATCAAAATCAGAAAGCTTTTAAGAAACTCAAACCTTAAGTCGTTTTCTTAAAAATCTCTCAGAAAGGAACTTTCTTAGAAAGACTAAGTTCTCAAAAACTTAATCTTCTCAGAAAGCATTTTCCGCTGCAAACTCTTAATCATACATTCTGAGTAAAAACAGCTTTCTAAGTAAAAGTTTTAACAAGCAATTTTAAAACTTGCACGATTCAACCCCCCCTTCTCGTGCACACATACACTTTCAAAGAGGTCTCGTGAAAACTTTATTGATTAAAATCAGAAAGCGTTTAAGAAACTCTAACTTAAAGTCATTTTCTTAAAACTGCTCAGAAAGGAACTTTCTCAGAAAGACTAAGTTCTCAGAAACTTAATCTTCTCAGAAAGCAATTTCCGCTGCAAACTCTTAAATCTACCTTCTGAGTAAAAACAACTTTCTAAATAAAAGTTTTAAGAAGTAATTTTTAAAACTTGCACGATTCAACCCCCCCTTCTCGTGCACACATACACTTTCAATTGGTATCAGAGCTCGGTCCTTAAGGGGTTGAGCACTTCGCAGTGTCAAGGAAAAAGATCCACGAAGGGAAATATGGATTCACCAGCTGCATTCATATCAGATGGGGCTTCAATAAACAGACCTCCGATGTTTCTCGGAGACAGCTTCGACTACTGGCGTGACAGGATGACGCTATTCATCAAGCACACCAGTTTGGACTTATGGGATAGGATCGAGAATGGAGACTATCAGCCTCTGCAGACAATTACAGAGGAGGCTGTAGTTGCAACAGACGCTGAGCCAGGAGTGGCACCTCCAGCACTCAGAACCTATGCAAGACGAGTCCCTAAGGACGAATGGACGCAAGAGATGAAGGAGAAGATACAACTCAACTTCAAGGCCAAGTATATTCTCCTCTGTGCTTTACCCAAGGTAGAATATGACAAAATTGTGTCATGTGATACTGCACAAGAGATTTGGGAAAGACTTCATATGCTGCACGAAGGTAATGACGAAGTCAAGGAAACGAAAATCTCAATGCTCGTACACAAATACGAGTCCTTTAGCATGCAGCCTGAGGAAACTATTGACAGCATGTCAATAAGATTTCTCCATATCATCAACCAGCTGAAAGTCTTGGGAAAGACTTATTCAAACGCTGAGATGGTAAGAAAAATCCTCAGAAGCCTTTCTGCAAAATGGCGTCCTAAGGTCACAACAATCTAGGAAGCCAAGGATCTAAACCAGCTGGGTTTGGATGTACTATTTGGTTCGCTCAGAACGCATGAGATCGAACTGGAAGGGTTGCTCGGAGGACCATCCGCTTCCTCCAGACCTCAGAAGGGACTGGCTCTGAACAGTCAAGTCAGAAAGTCTTCCAAAGCTTTCAAAGCTGAAGAAGCTTCTGAGTCTGACAATGATGAAGGCTCAGAATCTGACGACGACGACATCTCTCTCCTAGTAAAGAAAATGAAGAAAGCCTGGAGAAAGAGACCAAACAAAGGCAAGGAATTCACTCCTAAGAAAGGAAAGTCAAAGCCTTCAGATGCCACATGCTTTGGATGTGGAGAAAAAGGCCACTTCAAGACGGAGTGTCCACAAAACAAAGGAAAGAAGAAATTCATTCCCAGAAGGAAAAAGAAGGCAATGGCTGCAACCTGGAGTGATTCAGAAGAGGAAGCTTCTGAAGCAGCAAGTGAGGAAGAAGAAGCTAATGTTTGCTTCATGGCAGGAACTGACTACATTCTGGAAACAGAATCTGAGTCAGAAGAGGTACCAAATTCTCCTCCTCTTTCATATTCATACGATGAACTCTTAGAACTTTATTATGATCTTCTGAAAGACTCAAACGAGTTAGCTAACAGTTTCAGCGATCTCAAAAAATCTTTTAAAAATTTAGAAGCTGAAAATGTAAGACTAACTCAAGAAGTTCAGAACCTAAGGCTTGAGAGAGACGACTTCAAAGGTAGATACCTTGAAAGTCATGACCTGTATCAAGCATTAGAAAATTTGTCTTCAATCACAGTAGAGAAGGCTGAAAAGGCCATGATCGAACTGCAAAAGACAAATGAACTTCTAACCTCTGACTTAGTTAAGATGGTAAATGGTGAAAAGATGCTAAGTCTTTTGCTTGGGGGTCAAAGACCCTATAAAGACAAAAGCGGTCTTGGATATGAAGAAGTCTTTGAACCACATGATCTTGATCCATTCTTAACTAAGTCACCCCGCATGTGCATTGCATGTTTTAAGAGTGGTCATGGTTCTGAAAAATGCCCTATGTTGGAAAAAGGAAAAATCTCTAAGCCTCAGAAGGCTAAGAAGAAAACTCAGAAAGCAAAGCCTTCTAAGAAGACTAACCCCTCTCAGAAGGGTAAAACTTCTCAGAAAGCAAGTGCTTCTGAAAAGGGAAAACAAAAGGTTTCTGACTCTCAAAACCATAACCCTTCTAAGAAAAGAAGGCAAAAGTCCAAGAAAGCTAACAAGCAAGGACCCAACAAAGAATGGGTACCTAAATCTGTAAACTTTGTGACTGCAGGTACATCATCAAGCGCTGTTCCACCACCACGATGAGCAATGGTACCTTGACAGTGGCTGCTCGAGGCACATGACTGGAAGCAAGCACTGGTTCAGAAGCCTCAAGCCCAAGAAAGGCGGAACAGTGCGATTCGGTGATGGCGCTAAGGGAAGAGTCACTGCAATAGGAGATGTTGGTAAGGATTCCTCTCACCAAATCTCAGATGTACTTTTGGTCGATGGCTTAACTCACAATCTATTAAGCATTAGTCAATTTTGTGACAAAGGCTTAAAGGTTGAGTTTTATGCCAAGTATTGTCATGTGATTAATCTCACAAATGACAAGATCGTTCTGGAAGGAAAACGTGTTGGTAACATCTATGTTATCCATCTGGATGATCTAAAGGATCAAAACGTGGAGTGCCTTGTCTCTGTCCAAGAAGACAAATGGCTATGGCATAAGAAACTTGGTCATGCCCATATGAGACTTCTTTCTGAACTCTCTCAGAAAGGACTTGTAAAGGGCCTTCCCAGCATTAAGTATCAGAAGGATGCAACCTGCGACTTCTATGAAAGAGGGAAACAGACCAAGGCTTCCTTTCCCAGTAAAAGTGGTATTTCTACTCAGAAACCACTGGAACTGCTCCACATGGATCTCTTTGGACCAACCAGAACGGCTTCCCTTTCTGGAAAACGCTATGGACTTGTCATAGTGGATGATTACTCCAGATTCACTTGGGTTTTCTTTCTAGCCTCTAAGGAAGAAACTTTTGAGAAGTTCAAAGCATTTGCGAAAAGAGTTTCAACAGAAAAGGATTCGCACATTCATACCATAAGATTAGATCATGGTGGTGAATTTGAGAATCATGCTTTCGAAAAGTTTTGTGAAAATCTGGGCATTGCTCCCGAATTCTCATCTCCCAGAACTCCTCAACAAAATGGAGTGGCTGAGAGAAAGAATCAAAGCCTTCAAGAGATGGCAAGAACAATGCTCTTAGAAAGCGGACTTTCAAAAGGTTTCTGGGCTGAAGCAGTTAACACTTCATGCTACATTCAGAATCGAGTCTTTCTGAGACCAATTCTGAAAAAGACTCCTTACGAGCTATGGAAGAATAAAATACCAAACATTTCTTATTTCCATGTATTTGGTTCTTCTTGTTTTATTCTCAACACAAAGGACAAACTCTCTAAGTTTGATCCTAAGTCCGATGATGGATGCTTCCTAGGATACTCCTCAGTCTCTAAAGCTTACAGAGTATATAACAAAAGGAGTAAATGTGTTGAAGAGACAATCCATATTAAGTTAAAAGAACTTAGTAAGGACATGTCTCAGAAAGATGCAGACTTAGAAGATGAGTTTGAGAAACTCAACATCTTTCTGAGAAAGCCAAAAGGAAAATTCTTATAGATGATGAGACTGATTTCCAACCCATGGAACAACCATCTCCATCTAAAGATAAATCTAGTAGCATCATCGAAGCTCCAGAACCTAGAGAATCTACTTCTCCAAATGCAATGGAACTTCGATTCTCAGAAGGTCAAGCTTCTGATGACTCAGAAAGAGAACCTTCTGTGTCTCCTTCTCAGAACCCTACTCCTAAAGGGATTAGAGGTTCAAGAGACTTGAAGAACGTCTCTCAGAATGAAGTCTTGGGTGATCCAGAACGTGGCGTAAGAACCAGAAGGAACTACACAAATCTTGCTATGGTTTCTGAACTTGAACCAGACTCCATAGAAGAGGCGTTAGATAATCCTAGCTGGGTAAATGCCATGCAGGATGAACTTGACCAATTCGAGAGAAATCAAGTTTGAAAACTAACTCAAAAGCCCAAAGGCAAGAGTGTCATTGGGACTAAATGGGTGTTTCGAAACAAACTTGATGAAAACGGTCAAGTCGTGAGAAACAAGGCCAGATTGGTTGCTCAAGGGTACAACCAACAAGAAGGGATAGACTACGATGAAACTTTTGCTCCAGTCGCAAGATTGGAAGCTATCAGAATGTTGCTAGCTTTTGCTGCACACAAAGGTTTCAAACTCTATCAGATGGACGTTAAGTCTGCCTTCTTGAATGGATACCTTTCTGAGGAAGTTTATGTAAAACAACCTCCTGGTTTTGTGAATGATGCATTCCCGGATCACGTATTTAAGCTTACAAAGGCTCTCTATGGCCTGAAACAAGCTCCAAGAGCTTGGTACGATAGATTGAGCTCTTTCCTGCCTAAAAACGGATTCTCAAGAGGGAAAGTGGACACAACTCTCTTTACACTCTCAGAAGACTCTGGCTTCTTGATTGTCCAGATTTATGTTGATGACATAATATTTGGCGCAACCAATGAATGCCTTTGCAAAGAATTCTCCAAGCTTATGCAAGGTGAATTCGAGATGAGTATGATGGGAGAATTAAAATTCTTCCTAGGATTGCAAATCAAGCAAGAGTCAGAAGGGACAGTTATCCACCAAGAGAAGTATACCAAAGAACTTCTGAGGAAGTTTCTGATGGATAAGGCCAAACCCATGAGCACTCCCATGCATCCCTCTCAAGTAATTGACTTGGATGAAGATGGTGAGAAAGTCTCAGAAAGCTACTATCGAGGGATGATTGACTCACTTCTCTACTTAACTGCCTCCAGACCAGATATTCAACTTAGTGTTGGGATCTGTGCTAGATTCCAGTCTAAGCCTAAGCAATCACATTTAACTGCGGTTAAACGAATTTTACGATATTTAAGTGGAACTACTAATCTTGGTCTTTGGTACGAGAAAGGTTGTTCTTCTGATGTTGTAGGATATTGTGATGCTGACTACGCTGGAGATAGGATCGATCGCAAAAGCACAAGTGGCTACTGCTGCTTCTTTGGAAAGTGCTTGATCACTTGGTCTTGCAAGAAGCAAAATACAATCGCCTTATCAACTGCTGAAGCTGAATATGTGTCCGCTGCAAACTGCTGTTCTCAGATGCTCTGGATTAAGAATCAGCTACTTGATTATCAATTAAGGTACACCAAAATTCCTATCCTTTGTGATAATACAAGTGCTATCAACTTAGCTAAGAATCCTATTCAGCATTCTCGATCCAAGCACATTGATATAAAACATCATTTTATTCGGGATCATGTGCAAAAAGGCGACATTGACCTCAAATTTGTGAATACTGAGGATCAAATCTCAGATATATTTACAAAGCCTTTACCCGAGGATCGTTTCAATGTTCTGAAAGGACTTCTTAATCTGAGACGTTTCTAAGTACTTTGAAATTAAAAACTTTTTCTTAGAAACCCCCCCTTAGTCCTAGTTTAGACTCTGAGACAAACAATAGAACTAAGCTTCTGAGCTAGAAGTAGGAAAAACACAGAAAACTCTATCTGAGAAAATTTGTTCTCAGAAGACTCATCCCTCAGAAAGGAGATCTTCTGAAACATTTCTCAGAAGGAGCATTTCTCAGAAGGACCACTTTTCTCAGAAGGGTACCTTCCGAGAAACAAGTTACCAACGGTAACTTTTGGATAAGCGTCAGAAACGGCTAGTTACAAGTCAGTTCTATAAATACTCATGGCATTGTTCCATTTGAGCACTTTGCGCTTAAAACTTACCAAAACTCTGCTAAATCCTCTCCTCGCTTTCCAATCTTCATCTGTTTCATCTCCCTCCTCTCTCTCTCTCTCTCTGCTATCTCTGCTCTCTTGTCTTCTCTATCTCCCTTCATCTCATTCCAAACTTAAACTTTTTCTTCCAAATGGCCTCCTGTGGAGAAATTAAGGGATTAATGAGAAACAACCTTAATGAGGTATCAGAAGACATCCTCTACGAGGATGAGAAGATGCAATCCCTATTTCACAAGACCTATCTCCCACGGAATCTAGCCATGGGAAGGGTATTGCCTCTCAATGTCTACAACCAGGTAGACGAACTTCAGCTCACATTTCTTAAGCAACCTGGATGGCCAGCCATGATGAGCTCCGAGGACGTATGCTACCCAAATGTGGTGAGGGCCTTCTACTCGCAAATCGAAAGGTTCACCAACAAAGGGGTCAAGAGCACGATTGCTGATCAACAAATCCGCTTCTCCTCCTCTGACATCAACAAAATTTTCAAGACCTTGAATGGTGGTGCTGTCATCGCTGACAACCCAGAATGGGTCAAGGAGGTAGATGACTCAGAAGAAGAAGTGGTGACACTTCTGACTGGTAGCAACAGTCTACCACTCAAGGGCGTAAAGGTGCCTCATCTTACGCAAGAGGCCAGAATCATCTTCTTAGTTGTCCAGCATACCCTTCTCCCTCGGATTGGAGACATGGGGAACGTCACCACCATGGATGCATGCCTACTGTACCACCTGCTGAAGAAGGAAAGAGTAGATTTTGGAAGGATGGTGCTCAACTACATGATGCACCAAGTTCATCCTAAGAGGGCTCTCACAAGTCTACTTTACGGAAGCCTTCTGACCAAAATCCTCAACCATCTCTCCTTCCCACTTGAAGACTACGAGTATGTCTTCAACCACAGCAAATTCACAATGGTCACCTTCAACAACATCAAGAAGAAGAAGGAGGAAGCGAAGCCTTCTAAGGGAGCTGCTGGTCCCAAACAGCCCTCTAAGGCTGAAAAAGGAAAGGAAAAGGTTTCCGATCCTTCAGAGAAGAAGAAGAAGAAGCAAAAGGTGACTCATCCTTCTCCAACAAGGGTGACAAGGAGTATGGCTTCTAAGGAAGCTCAGAAGACTCCTCAGAAGGAACCTGAGGTTGTTGATGCTGCTGAAGACTCAGAAGAAACAACTTCTGAGCAACCCCTGACCAGAAAGAGGAAAACACCTCCAACTCTCCAAGTCCCAGACGTGCCACCAGAAGGGAAAAAGAAACGTGGTCGTTTGGTAAAAGCTTACTCTAAAACTCCACCTTCCTTTCTTAAATCTTCTTCTACTTCATTTCCTATTTCTGATTCTGTTTCTGGTTTTAAACCCACCAAATTTGAAACTAAACTCCAGCATTCCTTGCATTATCAGGGAAAGTCTCACAAAGGAGTGGGGATAAAAACCACTAAGAAACAGAGCCCACCGAAGCCGACGGGTAAAGAAATTGTAGAAATTGCTGCTGCTGCTACCACTACCACCACTACTACTGCTGCTGCTGCTGTTGAAGAAGAAGCAGAAGCTTCTCATCACTCCTCCCCCTCTGGGAATGTCTCTCCTCCCAGAGAAGACGTTCATGGGCATGGAGGAAATGTTGCTGATTCCTCTTCTGAGGAAGGAGATGCGGCAAGCTTCCGCATTGAGCATCGCACTCCAGATGCTGGAAGCTCCAAGAAAGAGCCCCAGAAGAACCCATCTGAGGTTTCTATGGTGGAACTTTCTGAGGCAACCACAACTGAGGTTGCTACTGTGAATGCTGAGTCATTGGCTCAGACGATGCTTGATGTCCAGAAGGAACTGGATCAACCTTCTGAGACTCCAGAAGCTGCTCAGATGCAACCACAACAACAACTACAGCATGAGGAAGCCTTACTTGAACCAACTTCTGAGGTTGGTCCCCTCTCTTTTGAGATCCCTCTGGAACATGAGGAAACTCATGTCTCAACACATGAAGTAGTGCCAGGGACCACCAGCACTGGGCTCAGCTCAGAGGTGGGCGCTGACGCTACCATGGCTGCCGGAGTTGCAGCAGTTGAGGCATTTGTTGCCCACAGTTCCGTAGAAGGAACTCTATCTGAGAAGGACTCTCAGAAGGAACCAGAGGTTCCTCCTCAAGATCTAACAAAAGTTCCTCCTCCATCCTTCGATCAACAAGGTCCTACCTTCTCGATTACGGACTCGATGATTAGTTTCGGCTTTCAGCTAGGAAGAATGGTAGTCACCCCACCCTCTGTGCAATTTCGGCCTTTCTTTGGTCGAACTGAGAAGTTGAAGGGCATTGAAGCCATACATAGCCAGATCTCAACTTTCAACCTCTCCGAAGATGCTCAGACTTCTGGTGCAATGGAGCAACCATCAGCTCCACAATCTTCTGATCTAGACTTTGCTCTAGTTTCTGAGGACACTCAGAGGCAGCCTTCTATTGAACTCGCTGCTATTGAAGACGAAGCTGTCCAAGAAGAAGAACTTCCTGAATATCAAACGAGGGATATCATCGATGATGTACTTGAGGCTGAAGTCTCTCGTCCTCCTCCATCTCAACCCTCATCTTCTCAACAGCCTTCCACTTCCTCTGAACTACCTCCAGAATGCGCTCCGCATGCGACTCAGAGCGAGATTCTCATGGAGATATGCCAGCTGCTACGCTACATTGCCAGAAGGCAGTAGTTCTAAGTCAATGATGGCGTTTATGTATTAGCCACCCTTTTTGATGTAACAAAGGGGGAGTAGATAAATGATAAAATTTTGTACAATGACTATACGTAAACACTAGGCTAGGACTTAGGGGGAGCAACAACTTAGGGGGAGCAAAATATTTTGTATCTCTACAAAACCATCAATGAAAAATCATTATTTTGGCATCTCTTGTTTTTACTTAATTTTATGCTTATTTTTTATTATTTGGCATCTCTTGATTTACTTAGCCTGGTATTTCTGAATTTCATACATATATTCATCAAGAAATACACGCTATGTAATTGATAATCTCAAACAGTGATCATACATTGCATACTTTAACTGTTGATTATCAAAGCCTTCTAAGAAAATAACAGAGCCTTCTCTCAGAAAGCAATGTTAAGTTCTAAGAAAGCAAAAGTGCATTCTGAATAAGTTGTGAACTTACTCAGAAACACTTCTGAACTTAAGCAAAATTATTATCTTAAGACTTAAGTTGTTATCATCAAAAAGGGGGAGATTGTAAGCTCCAGAACCCTTCTGAGAGAATTAGGCATAATTCTCTTAGAGTTATGAAAGTTTTAATGATAACAAGGTAAGCCATAAGTATAAAAATTTTACTTAAGGTTTTGCTAATATGTGTGCTAAGTGTCTCAGAAAGCTTTAAATTATTGCAATACCATGAGTAAAGACCAAGACAAAACATCAAGTAGCCTCGAGATCAATTGATAAAATCATAGCGCCAAAGATAT